>PVJI01001609.1:0-173728 GCA_004026765.1 Micronycteris hirsuta | reverse complement strand
CCCGGCTGGTGTAGCTCAGTGGATTGAGCGCGGGCTGGGAACCAGAGGGTCCCGGTTCGATTCCCAGTCGGGGCACATGCCTGGGTTGCAGGCCAGGTCCCCAGTGAGGGCCATGTGAGAGGCAACCATACATTGTTCTTTCTCCCTCCCTTCTCCTCTCTCTGAAAATAAATAAATAAAATCTTTAAAAAAAAAAAAAAAAAACAGACAGGGAAGGTCAAGAATAGTATGGGAAATGGAGAAGCCAAAGAACTTACATGTACGACCCATGGATATGAACTAAGGAGAGGGCATGCTGGTGGAAGGGGTGATGAAGGGTGGAGGGGAATAAAGGGGAGAAAAAAAATGGGGCAACTGTAATAGCATAATTGATCAACTACATATTAAAAATAAAAATTAAAAAAAGAACATTTTGAGGTAAAATGATTAATTGGAAGCTAGCAGAGGTCAGATTGAGCATTCTGTTCTTGAGCAGGCCAACTGGAGAATCAAAGAAAATAATATATACATTCCAGAAAATCTTGAGAGTTTAGCCATGAATTATGCATAGCAGACTGTCTATATAATGTCTGACTATCCTTCCATTAATATTTGGCCTTACTCAGGCTAGGTCTGCATGACTTCCCTCAAGGGAGTTTCTGGGTCATTTAAGTAGAGACCCAGCTTTAGAGCTTCTTGTCCCTCTCAGAGGTCTTCTTCTGTTTGTCTTTGGTTTCTGTGAGGTTGAACAGTAATGAGTACTTCATTGTGTGTGCACAAAGAGCTCTGTGTTAATTAGTTCTTTTTTTAGAGGGGTTAGGTGACAACTGGCAAACTGAACTTAGCAAAATGAAATAAAATTTTCTTCTGTACATATTCAATTGCTAGTAGTACTAGTAGTACTGTCATGGGTAGGGGAGGTATCTCTGTAGGAGACATTTGCTCTGAAAGTAGTAAAATGTGAAGAGGTCATTTTGAGAAGATTTTATCTAAGAAACCTAGAATTTACATTTAAGCCCCTAAATTGTGTCTCTGAATTTCTTGTTTTCTGTGCAATTCGAATATGCAGAAGTGAAGTTACATTTCTTGAGGTCGGGATCATCAATGGGAGAAATAAAATGAGGTAAAAGGAAAAGATTCTATAAGCTCTTATTCCAGGACCCTCCATTTAAAATCAGGTGAAATTTTATTAGAATGAACACCTGCATCAGCCCAGTTAACATGAAGAAAAGGAAGACATGTTATTTAAGGCTTCATGCATCCACAGTGGTGTGTGGGGTGGGGTATGAAAGCAGGCTTAGTGTCCCGCTGCTTCATATGTTGATTTTGAGTAAAGAAGTGCCACGGGAATTTTCTTTGATGAACTAGTTGGACTATACCACTCTTTCCCCATCATTATTTCTCTTCTTACCTTTCTTTAGCTCTGATCACATAAGTGTAGGTGAGTGTAATATCTCAGCTGAGGTGAGTGTTATAATTTTTTTTTTGTATGTGAAATTTAAAAATACCAGGTGTTTTTTCAATAGTGGGAAAGTTTGGATTCTTTTAACATCCTTTGGTATTAATATGATTAAAATCAGTTTTTGTTTTTCCTTTTCATTTTCTGTAAACTACAGTAATTAATTCAATGTAAAATATTTCAGCCAAAAATATTCTTCTGAGGGTTATTTCTACAACCTTCTCACTGCAAGTACAATAAATACAATTAATGACAATTGTCCTTTGTGTACTATAAATTTACTTCTCATTTTTGTCTTTAGTATAATTTGTATGACAAGTTCATTTTTCCTGTTTATTGCTCACTTAATACTTCCATATGAGGAACAAGTGTTCCTTTTCCCCAGTCTGATTACCTTTTTTACTCTACAGGAAGCCTTGACAGTGGTAGAATAATCTAGACGGAATAATATTTTTTAATATAACTGAAGTTATCATTTTAGCACTGTGGCTATTTTATTGAAAAGATTCATTCAGAACCTTCCTATAAGGGAAATAGATTAGGCCAGTTTTGTCCTTATCATCATCATCATCATCATCATCATCATATGTGTAAGTTTCCTCATGCCCAGCAGAATGACATGTGACTTCAAAATTATTTTGATTTAATGTGGTCATTTTCACTGATGGCTTTAAGAATGGCCACAAGTTTAGAAACACTGATCTTTGCAATCTTTAGAAATCATGATTAAGTGGACCTAAAAACTTGATCATTGCTAATTCTGGGAGTATGTGGACATCATCAGAATCAGAACTGTACCCAAGGATTCATTTCAGTCCCTGTTCTCTTGTGATAAAACTCAACTGATAAGATGTAAAAACAGACAGACGCACAACCTATGGGCCGTGTACAGGGTGGGAAAAAAGTAGGTCATAGTTGCTCGTATGGAAAATAATACAATAATTAATAAATAATAATACAAGAATGAACTCTGTGTTTTGTGTACTCACAGCTGTAAACCTACTCTTGCCCCTCCCTGCATTATTGACAGACATGTTCTCTTATTTTGCTTTGTTTTATGTGTTAGTCAATATCAAAAATTATATTTTACCTGGAAATGGGGATTCCTGGCTCCTTTAGAAAAGTCAGAATCCTTACACCCCCAGGATTCCTTTCCTACAAGGCAACCTGCGTCTATGCGTATGGTCTCAGCTTCCTGTGGTCCCTACCCCTCACTCAAGTACAGCCTACATATTTATACTGCTCGAGTCACACATTTTGCCTTGCGGATCCCTACGGGCACTCTGGTTGTAACCCTTAAGCAAAAGTTGCACTGTGGGCTACTCAAGAAACACTTGGCCTGGAAACCCAGGGCCTCGTTAGTTGTTGATGTGGACCCTGGCTCCTGGGGTCAGGTGGTGTTGTGGCTGAGACACAAGACATGGGACATGAGACATAAGACACGAGACACGAGACAAATTTACACAGACTACCAAATCCTGTAGAGGAAAAGGGATGGCACGGCCACTTTCTTAAGAGGAGATCACGCCAACCCTTGCCTTGACAGGCTTTTATTGCTTTTCTGGGTACATTACATGGAGGATGGTTCTCACTAACTATGCGCAGGTCCTCATTTACTATGCACAAGTTCTCTGTAGGTGATTACCTTTTACAGATAACAAAGGGAAGAATGTTACTAATTACTTCAAAGAGAAGGATGTTACAGATCCAGAGGAAAAGTGGTTGAACTGGTTACACTCCATACTTGGGAGGTTTAGCACAGACTTTAGGAAGTTACTTTAGAGATATGCAGTAAACATCGGCTGCCTCAATCCAGGGTGAGGTAGTTTTAGCAAGAGCAAGCCTCATAGCAGCCTAGGTACAATGCAGGCCTGATTCCCCACGGGAAAACCTGTCTGTGAGTGAGCGTGGCTCCTTTGTGCCGACTTGCTCCTCACTGGGACTTGCTTCTGAGTGGGGGCTGGGCTACATTCCCACGCCATGCGAAATGGTTCCCTATAAATTGTGACTGTAATGTCTCTGGGTCTGTTTCCTAATCTGTTCATTTGAGCCAAATAAACCTCTTTTCATGATCTCTTCAGAGAGCTGTGAACTTCAATTGAGAAAATGCATGTAAAAACACTTTGAAGTGCTACAAATGGAAACACATGCTAGCGATATACAGGTACAAAAGTTCGATATACTTTGTCCAATAAAATTTTGAGTTTTCTCTGATGAGAATAGTACTGGGGCTGTGGAAGAAATCAATAGAAAATGGGAACATGCCCCTGGTCTGAAGCAGAAATATTCTACTTCACGGGCAGCTGGTGTCATGGGAAGAGCCTGACATAGAGCTGGAAGAGCTGCACAGGAGTCCTGGAAGCCGTGCACAAGCCATTGCACTCCCTGAACCTCACTTCTTCTTCTATAAAACGTGGAAGACAGGATCACCTGCCCTCTAAATTCACAGGATTGTGGGCAGGATTAAATGAAATAAAGTAAGTGAAAGTAATGAATAAACTTTAAGACATTATTCTAATATAGGTAATGCTTCATATTAGCGGTGAACTATGAACACGGACTAAGCATATTTATATAGCTAATATTTACACACCTCAAGAGTTTGAAGAGATGACAGCAGTTTTGAATTAAATCAGAGACATCTTTTTGGAAGAGGAAAATTTTGATTGAGTCTCATTTTTGGTCAGAAATCTGAGAATGGGCCTATTTTGCTAATTAAGATACGTTTTTTAATTTGTGTTTTACCCCTTTGTTGTGATAGAAATTGGGTATTTCACATGTTCTTCAGGTTACTTACTTCCATGTAATACATATACAAAGTTAAATTTAGAAAGAATGCAAAAAGAACTGGTGATGATTTTGTAACTAAAAACTCTCAGGATGTTTATTAGAGCTGGGAGGAATCTTTGAGACGACTGTTGACAGACCAGAAAACAGAAGAACAGAGGACTTCAGTGCCTTGTGCAAATTTTCAGAGCTATGCAGTTTCAGGCCAACAGTCAGACCTAGGGATGTGGACGCCAGAGCTCTTTCTGCTGCACCTCACTGATGCTGGGGCGACTTCTGGCTAGAGGTGATGAGTTGAAACACTGGTTGTATTTTTTATAGATTTTATTTATTTATTTTTAGAGAGTGGAGAAGGGAGGGAGAAAGAGAGGGAGAGAAACATGACGAGAGAGAAAAACATCGATTGGTTGATTAATTGTCTCTCCTACAACCTACCTCCCTGCCCCCCACCTCCCCACGGACCCAGGGAACCTGCAAACCGGGCATGTGCCCTGAATGGGAATTGAACTGGAGACCCCTGGCTTTGGGAGGCAAACCCAACCAACTGAGCCCACCCATCAGGGAAGTCACTGGGTATTTAGATAATTTAGATTGGGTTGGGAACAACTTGGAGGAGGAAAGCAGAAGTGTTAATAAGATCTCTGCAAATGAAGAAGTGAGTTTTGGGGAAACTTCAGCTCCTGTGAGGAAAAAAATAGATTTTGAATACTCTCCCACACTGGTAATCCCCTTCCCACTCTACTTCTGCCTTCCTTTTAACGTCCAAGTTACCACCTTTACATTCTCAGACGTGCCTCTTTTTTTTCATATTTTTTCCTTATTTTATCGTTGACACTACCACAGAGGCCCCTCTCCCCCGCCCTCTTTGCCCGCCTCCACCCAGCCCCTGTGCCCCTCCACTTCCTCCGGCCAGCACCTCGCGGTCGTCCGTGTCACCATGCTTTGCATGCCCTCGCAATTCTGGGACACCGGCGAGATTCCGCCTCTGATCAGCACGCTGGAGTAGGACAGCTCCTTCTGGGAAATGAAAACTTTCTCAATCCCCAGTCAGAACGAGAAAGAATGCGGCCACTGGAACACTTTCCACTGGAGGCCAAGAAAACACTTCTCTCCCTCCCAATTCCCCCAGCACACGAGAGCGTGAACTTTCTTTTCTATTTCCCCACGGCCCCGAGGGCACTGTCCTGAGTCCGAGCTATAAAGAAGTTTAGGGCCTGGACTCGGTCATCCTTCCAGGTGTCTGGTGGGGGGCTGCCTCTGGAATTTATTTTTCTCCTCCCCACTAACCTTCAGTTCCCCTCGTCCCTCTTCCCTTCGCGGTTTGAGAGGGACAGAGGCTTCGTGCCCGGAGCCCATCGCCCGCTTGGCATTCGGGTGCCACGCTCCGGAGAAGGCTCCTTGGGGAGGACGATGAAGGGGCTGGGTGGCTGTTCTCTTTCAACCGGCTGGAGTTCTCGTAGGCTATGGAGACGGGTGCCCTTCGCGGGCCCACCCCTCGTCCCACGTCGTGTCTTGCTGCCTGGGAAGGGGCTTCGGAAACCAGGGGACAGGCAAGCAAGCGGGGAGCGGGCTCTACCAAAGTCGGGCTGCTTGGCTTTCCCCTCCCTGGCTACAGATGGCCGTGAGCTCCCCGCTTCCCCCAGCAGCCCCCCGCTGCCGCCGCCACCGTCGCCTTCCCCAGCAGCGACCGCTGGATGACGGCGCTGTCACTGGTTGGATTGGAGCTGGCGGCTCAGACGGGACACCGGGGGTGGAGGAGTGGGGGAGGGGTGTGGGAAAGGGGGAGGTCAGCTCTGGGCGGGCGCTCCGGGGACCCAGCGCTGCCCCCTCCAGCACCGGGAGCTGCACAGCAGCGTCAACAGCCGCAGCCACAGTGGCCACAGCCGCGTGAGCGCGAGGCGGGGAGCGCGGCGCGGCCGATAGCGGAGGGCGGCGGCGCCCGCCCTAGTCGAGCCGAGCCGAGCCGAGCGCGCAGCCGGACCGCCGCTGCTGCTGCCTGGCAGATGCCATCACAGCAACAAAGAGCTCGCTGAGCTGAGAGCCACGGCGAGAGCTCGCCTGGAAGGCACGGCACTGGTTCCAGGAGCTGGGCTGCAGCCTCGGGGAGCTCGTGAGGGGTCTGGGGGAGGAGTGGCGGCAGAAGATGGCCAAGAAGAGAAAGCCCCCCAGCATCAAGGGTGAGTTCCGCTCCATTCCCACCTGGTCCCATCCCACTGGCGGTCCGCCTCTCTGGTCGGCCTGTTTACATCCAGACGCGACCAAGTGGAAGGCTGCCTGCCAGGGAAGAGTTTGCCTTTTCTGGGAGATGGGGGGACCCCAACACTGCTGCACCCCCTTTGCCTTCGGGAAGACTCTGACAGGAGTTTGTCCCTTTTTGGTAACCTGGGAAAACCTGGGGACTCTGTGTCTCACCCCACCCCTCTTCTACTCCACGAGCTTGGGTATCTGTTGCACCTTCCTCCCTCAGGGTAGTCAGGGGAGTGGGGACTGACTCTCGGTCCTAGAGTCTCATCCTTTTTCGGTATAAGGCCGTGTGTGTGAGTGTGTGTGTGTGTGTGTGTGTGTGTGTGTGAGAGAGAGAGAGAGAGAGAGAGAGAGAGTTTTTTGTGGTCACTTCGTATATTCCCTCCTCCCAATCTCCTCCTCCCCTTCCTTCATCCCTAGGGTAATTAGTTCTGCGTCCATTTTCCAACCTCCATCCTCAGGAGAAGATAGGAGATGTCTGGCTTTCTTTTTCCCGCACGGCCAAGGGGACTTGCTACCAGCCAGGTCCTCGCAGGCTATTTCCTCTCATCACTTTACCCGACTGCCCAGGCGGGCAGTGACTCCAGCTGAGCAATTCCCCCTGTTGCTCCTTTGGAACCAGAGCTTCCAAAGTTGCAAAGTTTGGGGGTGGGGTGGGATGGAGTGGGGAAACACAAGGAAGAGCTTGTGGCTGGGATGACCTGAGGCACCTCGGCGTGATCCAGGCTGAGCTTGGGAGGGAGCCTCCGAGGCGGCTTTCGGCCAGGGGGCGTCCCCAGGACTCTCAGAGCACTGCGCCAGGAGCAGGTCGCGGGCACCCGCAGTAGCGCTGACTCGCAGAGGTCGCAGCTCACCCGCTCCCTGGCTCTCCAGCTCTTGCTGGGGAACCAGCAGTGGCCACTCGGCGTCCGCAGCACTGCGGAGAGGGGAGTCAGCTCCACACCATGCATGGTCAAGAAGCCTGTGCGTGGGGGAAACCGGACCTGAGCATCGTGGGGAGGAGAAAGCGGCAGCGTTTGAAGTTGGATTTCGACCCAATGGGCCTAAACGCCCAGGAGGCGGAGACTGCGCCTTTACCTTATATGAAATAGGACCGGGACTCAGAGATGGGAGGGTGTATTGAATATCTGGGCTTGGTTCACAGCAGCGCGCTTTGCTTGGGCATGCTTCTTGCTTTTTCCCCCTAAGTCTTGCTTGTGGGAGCTTAGCTCCACTCTAGAGGTCACTAGGGGGACACAACTTTATCTTGGTGCTTCAGCTTGCTTTTTAATTTCTCTGGAGTACTCACTTCACTTATTGGAAAGGATTTAAAACCACGATCCTTAATCTTTTGGAAGGCGTTACTACAAACACCCGGGATCTTCTGCTTGAAACTGTACTATGTGTGTAATAATTTTATTGCAGTGTATTTCCTTAAAAACATTACAGCTCCTGCAAAATAGAAGAGGCCTTAAAAACTTAATTTCCCCCCTCCCAAATGTATTAGTATATGCTTATATGGTAGATGACTAAAGAATGAGAATACATTGATCTACAAACAGTTCCCTTACTGTAATATCAAAGAATTAGTCTGAACCCAGTTTGACAAGATGCATTAGCTGCACTTTTGGTTCACTCATTTTTTATGGAGCCATATGGCACCATGAGGAAAACAGAAGGATTGGTTTTCAGCACTGGTTTTCACTGCTGACGTGGCTGTCCATTGGCAGTAATACGTTTCATACCCACCGCAAACCTTGCAGATTGTAAATGGTCCATGAAGAGTGGAAAAACGTTTAGAGTTTTACAGTACATGTAACTACAGACAATCTCACCCTTGAAACTAATCTTGTCAGAGCACAAAAAGATGTGAATGAGACCAAATTAATGAGAAGTGAACTCTTTCTAATGAGGTTTGTTGAAAAAACATCCCTTGCCACTCCCCGTCCATAAAAAAAACACCAAGAACTTTTTGTTTTGTATGCCAAGATAAGATTGTGTGTATTTTCTTAAATTTGATAGTGACATAATTGAAGAATAATGATTAGTAGAGTTTTGTCATTTGTGTTAATAGTTTCTCTGGAAAACTTAATGACCAAGTTTTCCTAGGAGACGTGGTCTCAAGAAAATTTGTTGTAGTTCTTTAAAAATAATGCTTTCTCATGCTACATGTTTTTCTTAAAGGAGAACTTATTTAGTTCTTCTCGATTTGTGTTTATCTCTGTCCTTACTCTTGTTAAGTTTCTTTCTTTCCTTTTTTTGTTACCAGTTTATTTAATCTTTCATGGAAGAAATGATACTTTTTTTTTCCAATCCTTGGAGTTTCACTTTAGCAAAGTAGGATTAACTGTGATGCTCTATAGATAAGAAGAGCAAACCCAGGAAGCTGTAATCCATCGGTTTGCCTCAATTCTGCCTTTTTAAGAGAAGAGCCCTACAGAAGCATCTGACTGCAGGCTTGCTGAACTGCTTTCAGACATCTGCTTCTGAGCTACAACCGACTAAACTGGAATTGCCTGGTAGAAACCCAAATTCTCAATTTCTAGGCTTTTTGTTTTTTTGGCAGGATGCTGGGGTGAATTTTGCTGGATAATAAACTATAGGTTTAGAAACACGTTTCAAGCTGTGTTGCTTATCATCTTCTGAGATCTGCTTCTCTGCTTAGCTGCATTGCATGTGGGGAGAGATCATTCGTTGCATCACGTGACAGGCAAGTTGTTCATCGGCTTCTGAAGTCCTAGCAGTAGAGACTACATATCTAGAACAGCTAGGAACTGGCGAAAGGGAAGTTCAGTTTCTTAACATCGACAGAAGATTAAATGAGTTGGCAGTGTTTCTCAAAGGCTACTAGCATTTATTTGTGATGACCTCATCAAAGGACAGCTTTTCAAAAAGGCAAATGGAATATTTGCCAATCCAATATTTATGTTTTCATGAAAAATGCTATAGTGCATGATCAATAAAAGTCTTATAAACATGTTAGCTACATTAGTTATAATGATATTAACACCCTCCCTCCTCATTTTTCCAATATTACTACAAGAAGGATGTTTTGCTCCATTAGTCACATTTAAAAGTTAATTTATGCCAGGGTCATCTATTTATGCATTCATTTAGCACATATTTATCAAGCACAGAATAGGTACCAGGTATTGTACAAGACACAGAATGCAGTGATGAATTCAATGAAGAGTATGTGAGGAGGGGGCCAGGGAAGAGCAGGTAAACGCATACATGAATCAGGAAATTTCACAATGATTAATACCATGAATAAAATAAGATGTCATGCTAGAAAGTGGTCGTGAGTTTACTTTAGATTGTCTGAAGAGGTGACATTTGAACTGGGTACCAAATGATAAAGAGTAATTTGCAAGCCCCAAACTGGAATTTAGCACTACAGGCCTTAAGGCAGGAATGAGGTTGCAGCTTGGCCTGTTCAAGTACAGAAGGAAGACCCATTTGGTTGGACTACAATGTGTGAGGTAGAGACAGGTTGGGAGAGGCCAGATCTTTTTGACCCTAAATGAGAGTGTAAATTTTATCTTATTTAATCTTGATTGTATCTTTTCCATTACCATTTAGTCCCCTTATACCTCCTGTCCCCCGCCATCACCACACTGTTGTCCATGTGCAGGAGTCCTTTTTCTTTTTTGCTCAATCTCTCCATCCCCTAACCTTCCCCGCGCCCCACTAGCTGTCGTCCTGCTCTCCATCTATGAGTCTGTCTCTATTTTGCTTGTTAGCTCAGTTTGTTCATTAGATTCTACATGCGAGTAAAATCATATGGCATTTGTCTTTCTCTGACTGGCTTATTTCACTTATGTTCTCCAGGTCGATCCATGCTGTCGCAAAGGGTAACATTCTCTTCTTTTTTAAGGCCGAGTAGTAGTGCATTATGTAAATGTCCCACAGTTGTTTTACCCATTCACCTACTGATGGAAACTTGGGCTGCTTCCATACCCTTTGCACCGTTGATGGGAATGCAGGTTGCAGCAGCCGCTATGGAAAGCAGTACGGAGATACCTCAGAAATTTAAAAATGGGTCTGCCTTTTGACCCAGCAATTCCACTTCTGGGAATATATCTGAAGGAACCTAAAACACTAATTCAAAAGAACATAAGCACCCCTGTGTTCATTGCAGTGTCATGTACAATTGTCAAGATACGGAAGCAGCCCAAGTGTCCATCAATAGATGAGTGGGTAAAACCACTATGGGACATTTACACAATGGAATACTACTTGACAGTAAAAAAGAGTGTACATTTTATTTTAAGTGCAGTAGGAAGTTCATTGAATACTCATTAGATGTTTGGGGTTGCATTCCTATCTTTAAGGGTAATTTCAGGGAGAGCAGCTTTTCGGTATCAATTCCCTAGGCTAAGTAGAGCTACCCAATGTACTTCACTTTTCTAAAAGCTCCAGTTATACTCAGGTATCACCTGTTAGGTCACCAAAATATGTACAATATTTTGGGCTGTGATGCTGATAGTATTTGTAGGAATCTGCTTTAAAAAAACACAATCTTAAAGAAAATTAAGACTAATTCAACATTATAGTAAAGATGATCAGGTTAGTCACTCACCTAGCAAGCAAGCCAGTCCTAGGAAACACATATTGTAATATTAAAAGGGAGGGTTAAACAGCGTCTGAAACACCACCGAGAAGAGGGCGGAATGCAGAAGGCAGCATGAGGGGGTCCTGGCTAATGAAAAGGGGTCCATGAGAGAAGAGCGATGTTGGGAGAGAGGATGTGGGAAAGCCTCTACAACAGCATCAGCCCGTTCATGATTTTGCCAAGAGAAGCAGAAGCCTGGTGTGAGAGTTTCAAGAGAAACGCCCTCATCCGAGCACAAGGGAAGTTCACATCAGGGTACGTTTACGCAGGGCACCTTTGTGAAGCATAACAATAAAAACATACAAGCATTTTAAAAATGTCTTTGATTTTACTTAATCATCATTAGGTTGCTCTTATGGATTACAAACCTCACAGATGAAAATAACATGGAAAAATTTAATGGTGAAAACTGCCATTTGTTGGATGCAGCTGCCTCACTGCTAGTTAGCAGGGAAATTATGCTTTGGGGTCTCTGATCTTACTGTTGGCAGGAGGGGGTGGGTAAATGGGGTCTGTTGGATGATTTTTCTGCCCTCCAAACTTTGTGACTAGAAGGTATCATGATATTTAGGAAAGTTAAAAATAATAATTATTTTTAAAGCTTTCCACTGCCTTCTCTCACCTTCACACTACTTCTTTGCCAAGGATTAACAATAAAAAAAAACATGAAAAATTTTTGTGGCTTCAGGCTTTACTCAGTCCCCACTCCCTTTCCTTGAACTGCAAGGCTTGTTTTTGAGGCTAGCAAGGCTGGTGATACCCCAGGAATTATGTAACCAAGACCGGATCTAGCCCTTAGCGATACTGTAACACAATGTGTTTATGACATCAGCTTTTTTCAGTGTTGAGAGTCATAGGATGTTGGAGTTGAAAGGAAAGCTCAGTGTTGGTAGAGTTATTGGAGAAATGATACAGTAAGAGGTGAGTGATGCTGCTGAATATCAGTAGTATATGACTATAAGGAACTTGGTTAATTTTGTTATTGGTACCTATATATTCTATATAAGTTAGGTATATATTTTTTGAAAAACATATGTTTATTTTTAGAAAAAGGGGGAGAGAGGAAGAAAGAGAGGGAGAGAAACATTGATGTGAGAGAGATCTATTGATTAGATGCCTCCTGCATGACCCCAACCAGGGAACCAACCTGCAACCCAGGCGTGTGCCCTGATCAGAAATTGAACCAGCGACCTTTTATTTTGCAGGCTGGCACTCAATTTATTGAGCCACACCAGCCAGGGCTATATATCTTCTTTTTAAAAACATTTGTTATCTTTTATTGATTTTAGAGGAAGGGGAAGAGAGGGAAAAAGAGAGGGAGAGAAACATTGATGTGAGAAACATCGTTTGCCTCTTGCACATGCCCCAACTGGGAACTGAACCCACAACCCAGGCAGTGCCCTGATTGGGAATCAAACCCGCGACCTTTTGGTTTGCAGGACAATGCCCAACCAACTGAGACACACCAGCTAGCGTGGATATATCTTGATTATATTATACATATAATTTAAGTGAAGAGGTATATATGTATGTCTGTGCGTGTATATATATAAAACAGCCGAGTTCCCAATTTATATTCAGTCTTCACTGTTTATATATGGGAGTGTGGTAATATCTGCATTTTACATATGAGGAAATTGAGATGCAAAGACATTAGGTGCCTTCTTGAGGTCTAAGAGTAAATTATGTACTGTGACAGAGGCGTAACTGAAGCCCCGTGACTCTTTTTCTTTTGTCTGCATCCAGTCTTTTAATACCTGCTAACTTTCCTCCAGGTGTATCAAGTATAACACACTAAGGTTAGACTTTTTTCCCCTGCAAAATCAAGAGGATGATATGTCTTATACTTTCCTCAGAAGTGTCACAACTTTACTGTTTGTGATCCACTTTTAAAATTAGAAATACATTGCTAAGAAAAAGTAGGCTAACTGCCCACAGATGCGAAGGTGATATTGTATAGAGGTTTTAGGGCTCTCTAGAGATGGGGAGGCAAAGCAAGGTGAACAAATGTTCTCACTTTTTGAAGTGGTGTAAGCAGGAAAAGATGCATCTGGGTCAACTCTGATGTGGGTTGAGATTATTTTGCTATTCTTGTGGGAAGCAATTTGACTGCCGTGGTAGCCGGCCTTCAAGATGGCCTCACTGTTCTTCCCACTGGTATTCACATCCCGCCCACACTGGGTCTGGGCTGACCTGTGTGGCCAGCAGACTACAGTAGAAGGCTACATTGTACATAAAGGCATGGTGGCTTCCGCTCTGCTCTTGTGTATCTTTTGCTCTCTTATGTTGCTTACTTTGGGGAAAAACAGCTGCCATGTCGTGAAAACACTCAAACATTCCTGTGGAGAGGCTCGTTTGGGAAGGAACTGAGGCTTTCTGCTAACAGCCAAAACCAACTGGCCAGCCATGTGAATGATCAGCCTTGGAAACAAATCCTCCAGAGCAGTCAAGCCTTCAGATGTCTATAGCTAACTTCTGACTGAGCCTCAGGAGGAGCCTTGACCCAGAACTGCCCAGCCAAGCTGCATCTGGTTTGCTGTACAGCAGAAACTTGAGAGATACTAAATGCCTATGCTAGTCTTAAGCCACTAAATTTTGGGGTAATATGTGGCAAGTATTACCTAATGAATACATCTGTGATTCAGTTTGGGCTGTAGGGACCGTCTCACTCTGTAAGTATTAGGGGAGACATTGTGTATGTGCAAGAATTTTTTTTAATACCTTTCACTGTAGGGGTTAATTTACTTATTTATACAATTACTCTGGGATTTTCTCTTCCCATTGACTCCCAAGAGTAAAAGGAACACTATAATTCACTAATTAATGCCAATCTTCATTACTAATCTCAGCATTGAGCTTGAACCCTAATCCTATTCCCTACTGCAGAGGGTTGGGCTGACAACCTGAAGCTCTCTTTTCCTGTTTCCTTGAGTTCCTTCCAGCAGTTGGTTTCCTCCTTCACTTTTTGAGTTTTCATTCCCAGCCCCTTTGGTTCATTTAGCTTAGAAGGTACCTCCAACTAGACGCCCCACCAAAATAAAAGTCAGAGTGATAAAGAGAATGCAAAAGTCCTAAAAGCCCCCAACAGCCCCAAACTTCGCAGCCCTCCAAACTGAAAAGATAAAGTCCCTTAAAACCTAAAATCTTCAGTAAAACCCTCTCCTACTATATTAGCTACTCTTCTCTATGAAAGAATACCTTCCCCCTCCTAGCCTTCCGAGTGCTCTGATGTATAACCAGAACAGTGAGAAATAAGATGATAAATGGAGAAGGCTGCTATCCCTTCTACTTTAGGGTGGTATATTAGTTCACCTTATTTTACTTATTCATTTATTTTTTTTAATCTTTTGAAAACTATTCACTGGACACTTACTCTGTGCTTGGCACTATTCTAAGTGTATTTGGAGTACATCAGAGAGCAAAATAAAACCTTTGTGCAGTTTACATTTTAGATAGGAAAGACAGGCAATGAATAATAAACATAATTAATAAATTATTTTTTTAAAATTTTATTTATTTATTTTTAGAGAGAGGAGAAGAGAGGGAGAAAGAGCAATGTATGGTTGCCTCCCACATGGCCCTCACTGGGGACCTGGCCTGCAACCCAGGCATGTGCCCCGACTGGGAATCAAACCGGGACCCTCTGGTTCCCAGCCCGCGCTCAATCCACTGAGCTACACCAGCCGGGCTTAATAAATTACTGATGTTAAAAATTGAAGAGTGCTTCCCTGGTTGATGTGGCACAGAGGATTGGGCACTGGACTGAGAAGCAAAGGCTAGTAGGTTCGATTCCCAGTCAGGGCACATGCCTGCATTGCGGGCCAGGTCCCTAGTAGGGGGGCATGTGAAAGGCAACCACACATGATGTTTCTCTCCCTCTCTTTCTCCCTCTCTAAAAAGAAATAAATATTAGAAAAAATGGAAGAGTGCTGTGAGGAAAAGGAAAAAAAATAGAGTATAGGAAGGGGGGATTAAAGTGCTGGGCGATTGGGTAAGGAAGAGTGCTGGCTGTAAAGTATTAATAAGTTAGTTATCATGGACCAAATTGAAAAGATAATATTAAAGGAGGTGATGTATTTATCACAGAAGGGGAAGAAGCTTCCAGAAAGAGGGAAGAGCCAGAGCAAAGCCCCTAAGGTGAGGGTGCGTCTGACATGTTTGTTGAACAGGAAGGAGGCTGAGTGGAGTTAATAAGGAGACTAGAAACGGGAAAGGGGGTCAGAAAGATGCGCGAAGCCCAGATCAGGTTAGAACCTTTAGGAAATTTTAAGGACTTTGGCTTTAATCCTGAGTGGAAGAGGCAGCACTGCAAGTTTTGAACAGAGGAATAATATAATCTGATTTACCTTTTAAAAGACTTGCTATGGCTACTGTGTTGGGAATGTCCTAAAGGGGCAAGAAGAAGAGCTGGCTGACCAGTGAGTGAGTCTTCTGCAATGTCTCTGTCGGGAGATCGTGGTGGCATCTGTGGGGGTGGTAGCAGTGGAGGACATGAGACATGGAAGAATACTGAATATATTTGGAAGGTGGAGCTAATACAGTTTCTTGAACTAATAGGATGCAGAGCATGAGAGAAAGAAGAGTCACGAATGACTTCAGTTTTTGGCCTGAGCAACCATTTGAATGGAGTTGCCATCAGCTGCTTTTGAAAAATTGTGGATGGGGCAAGTTTAGGGGAAAGGGTTGGGAGTTCACTTTTGGATACATTTTAAATATCTGCTTGACATTCAAGTGGAGATGGCAGTAGGAAGTTGGATAGATGAGCCTGGAGTCTGGGAGAGAGGCCTGGGCTGATGATGTGAATCTGGGCTTCATCGGCACGTAGTTGGTATTTAAGACCATAGACTGGATGACTCACTGGAAGTGACTGCAGTCAGAGATAAAGGATCTGAACCCAGGGTTATTATGAGGAATGAGAAAAGAGGAGGAAACCTGTACAGGAGGCTGAGAAAGAGGAATGGCAAATAAAGGGGAAGTCCAGGGATTGCTGGGTCCTGGAGCCGAGGGAGAAAGTATATCAGGAAGGAGAGAAGAATCAGCTGTGTCAAATGCTGCCGACAGTGAAGATGAGGACAATCGAGAAAGGACAACTGGGTTTATAAATGTGATGATCCCTGGAGACCTTGGCGAGGGCAGTTTAAGTGTGTTGGTGATGATGGTGGTCTGCATGCGGTAGGTGAACAGAGAATGGAAGAAGAATTAGAGAGGTTTGTTGCAAAGTGAGCAAAGAAAAGGTGCTGTGCCTGGGAGTGGGAAAAGTAGTCAAGAAAAAAAATTTAACATGGGATAAATGGCAGGTTTTGTTCCTTGTTGTCTATTTGTTTTTCCAGGTGGTCTTTAACCTCTCTTTCACTATTTTAAATTTTGGTTGCTTTTTATGACAGTTTCATGGGAGGTAAGGAGGAATAACTGTAGAATGGCCTTACGTCATTGAGTTAGAAGGATGCTTCATCTTTACATCTTTGAATATATTATCTTTAAAAAATTAAATATAGTATTAAAGGAGCTATATAAATGGGCTTCCTGACAACCTATTTAATAAAATGTGCCATAATAGCAGAAAGTTGTTGGGAGAGAATAGTTCCCAGCCATTATGTTGCTAGCTATAGCAGTCCATTCTCTCAGCTGGAAAGCTCAGAAGGAACTAAAGAAAAACTTAAACAATATTTAGTGTAGGGTAAAGACTAGACCAATGGTTTTTGATCAGAGGCAGATTTGCAGTGTGTGGAGCCATTTTTGATTGCCTTTTTGACCCCTAGTTGGTAGAGACCAGGGATGCTGCTAAACATCCTATAATGCCCAGGGCAGCACCCCCCCCCCCACTCCCACTACAAAGAATATCTGGTTCATTTGTGAATAGTGCTGATGTTGACACATTCTGGGCTAGCCCCATCATTTTCCATCCTTCCAGAGACAGACTAGGAAGCTACATCTGAGGAAGGAATCCGAGATTCTGCTTTACATATCCCATTGCTCCATGTTTAGATGAGGCGCAGTTTTTAAACAATTAATTAGGGTTAAAAATAAAGACATTTCTTTTTTTTTTGCCTTGATTTCTCTTTGTCCCTCTTTATCCTTCTTTCTTCTTTTGGCTTCCATAATATATTAATGTTTTTATAGACTTGGGTAGTTTCCCACTAGACCCGACTCATTAGAGGAACATTAAAGTCAGGGCCTAAAAACACCTGGTTTCACTGAGGAAGCACTTACACTTGGCCGATTTCTATTTTGCACCTGTCTGACAATTTTGTGAAAGAAGGAACCAAGATCGGGGTGATTTGTTAAGTTCTAGCGCTACAGCCTTTGATGTGAAAGGGGCTGTAGCCTTCCAGACATCTTTTCTGTGCCTTCTTTCGGCCATTAAGACTTCAATGCAGGACTGGTTTGAATCACTCATGGAGTGAAAATTTTCCTGAAGGATCAAGAATTTATAATCATTTTATAAGAAGCTGCTTAAAGTTTACGCATTTAACCCCAATAGGTTATTTATATAAATTTTGTAATGCATTGGCTTCTGTTCTAGTGTTCCAATGCAGAGACAAAACGATTTTGAAATTGACATTAATATTTTATTAAAAGCTTATTATATCACTTCAGGTTTGCCTTACACAAAATTCAAACTGCTTTAAAGTGAGCCTATGATTTTATACATTGTATAAAGTATTAGTTTAAAAACATCAAAAGTCATAAAATTAAAACTGTAAAAGCTACTAGTGGACATTCATACTTCACAAATTCTAATATTAACAGTATTTTCCACTTTGAATTAAGCTGCTTTTTCTTCTCATTCTCTGTTCTAATCCTCTTATTCGTCCTTGTGTTTGGCTGCCCAAGAGTGGCCGCGCACTCTTTTCCCGCAGCAATGATACTCGTTCTGCCGACATAACACCTTTCCTGCCCTGGAAGAATGTCTGTGGTGAAAGAAGGACCATTATGTTGTTTAAAAAAATCTTTGGTCACAAATACATGTGCTCAGGGATATCTGAGTTGTATGAGATAGAGACGGACCTGAAGTTGTGAGAAATAGCTTTGCAATCCACCCCTCCCCTCATCTTTCTCAAGCACTAAGACAGTCTTACATTAAAATGCATGCTTTGTAAAACTTCATGGCAACTCTGTTTTGAATAATTACTGTACTTCCCACACATAAACTTTATATAGCCATCTATGGAAAGAACACAAAAGCAAAATAAGGACATATGGTTCACATGCCAAATTCTAAGATCAAGAAGGCTTATGTTTTAACAAACTGAATTCTCACTTCCTAACTGTGTTAATGCCTTAGGTGTGATGAAGAGTAAGCAAATGAACAGATTATACGTGAATTTATATGGGTCAAGAGAGGCATGTAACCTATTTAAACTCTTTTGGAAATAAACCATTTTCAAGATTCTGGCAGCATGAAGTGGTAGAAAATTATATTAATTAGAAATAACTTACAAGCCAGTCTTTGAGGAATTCTAATGGGCAATATTTTTAGCCAATTGCTTACCTTAAAAGACTGGATTATCTTTTGAATGTTTAGAATTTTCATGAGTCTAGACTTCCTTTCTCTCAGTTGGCCGAACTGAGTGAGGTTTTAGGCTGTATCATTCATATATATATATATACTGGGTTTTGGTATGCACTGAGGCTGAAGAACCTTGAGAACTGCTGTCATTAGGTCCCTGGCTCAGGCATCATCAAGAACTCCACTGGGGTGGGAAGTGGTTAGGTGGTGTTCTGGAATAACTCCATGGGAGGGGGCTCTACTCCATGGGAGGGGTCTCTTTGAAGGATTTTCTAAACAAACATGTGGGTTTTTTTTTTTACTCCTTTAGATATGCTAAAACTTTTTCTTGGAATCAGCCAGACCCCAAAATAGCTTTTAACCAGCTTGGGGTAAACTGGCTCCTGTTGAAGTGCTTTTGGTAACTGTCTGGTACTGAGAAACTTTACATTGTATTAAGTTCAAGGGTGTTATTTTTTGTGCTGATCACTACTTACTATGTATCTGTATTGAGTACCTGATGGAGCAGCTTCTCTGAACTGTAACAATGGACAACGTCATAGAACTCATTGTGTTTCCCACCATGGGTAGCCAGCTAGGAAGCTCAGAACTGAGTCTGAGTCCACTTCTTGCACAATGCTATGGGATCATAAGTCATACATTTGTGGATTAACTTTGTTTTGTTGTATCTTTATTCTTCTTTCCCTTCATTTTCTCTATTTACATGCTTTCTTTTGTTGAATTGCATGAATTTTTATAAACTACTTTAAATCTTCTTTGAAATAAGATGAATTGAAAAAATTAATATTGGCTGAAGCTAAATTCATAGATAAAATAATCTGTTCAGAGTTATAAACAAGTAATTTGAAGAGTCCATACTTAAAACTAGATGTAGCCCCAAACAATTTTTTCCTTACATACAGTAGAACATTGGTCAACCTAACCCAGTTTTTTTATTTTCAGGTTACCATCTAGTCTTTGTTCAGGTATAATTTTCCATAGCTGTGATTTTATTTAATGACATCTTTATCTATCTGGTTGCACAAGCTGAGAATTTGGAGTTACCTTGGTCTTTTCCAGACCCTCTGCCTAACCCTGATTAAATCAGTTACTACTATCAATCCGAAGAATATGCTTTCCTTTACCTCTACTGCCTTAGATATACTTCAGTGCTCATTATTTCTAGTATGAATTAGAACTACCTATAGACTAACAGGCCTCATTGCATTAGTCCTAATCACTTTCAATTTATTTTTCACACTATTGCAAATATAATATTCTTTTTTTAAAGATTTTATTTATTTATTTTTAGAGAGAGGGGAAGGGAAAGAGAAAGAGAGGGAGAGAAATATCAATGCGTGGTTGCCTCTCACATGCCCCCAACTGGGGACCTAGCCCACAACCCAGGCATGTGCCCTGACTGGGAATTGAACTGGTGAACTTTTGGTTTGCAGGCCCGCACTCAATCCACTGAGCTACACCAGCCAGGGCACATATGAT
This sequence comes from Micronycteris hirsuta, assembly GCA_004026765.1. Taxonomy (NCBI): domain Eukaryota; kingdom Metazoa; phylum Chordata; class Mammalia; order Chiroptera; family Phyllostomidae; genus Micronycteris; species Micronycteris hirsuta. The sequence goes on along the minus strand of PVJI01001609.1, from coordinate 153,676 downwards.
ATTCTTAAAAAGCAAATCTGATCATTTCACATATTTAAAATCCAATAATGGCTCTCTCCATTACCTAATGAAAAGTCCATAGCAAAGTATACAAAGCTTTCTAGGATCCAACCTATGAGTACCTTTCTTGCTTCCACTTCTCATATCCATCCCAAGCTTAATGATCCCACCATTCTAATACCAGGGGTGATACACATTCTTTGATGATTCTCTGCCTTTCAATGTTGTTTTCTTTCTTCCTTCCCCCTCCCTACCTCCCTCCCTTCCTTCCTTCCTTGATAATGCTGAAAATTCCTTTTTTTCTGCAAGCCTCAGCACAAATGTCATGGCTTTCTCTGTAGAACTTTCACTTTCTTCCCTTCTGACAGTCCCCACACTGCCCCATCCCTATATGCACAGTTAAACACTTCGTATTTGCTGTTCCTGTTATATTTTGCATGTATCTCTCTCAGTGCTTTTATACTGATTTTTTTTTCCTGCTTCCAGTTCTTTGTACATTTTCCTTCGGGAAGTTTAGTTTTTCATATAGGATGTTCCACTGGGTTCATTTCTAAATAGTCTCTCATTTCAGTTTAGATTTATTTTTTAAATTACTTTATTATCATTCAATTACAGTTGTCTACATTTTCTCCCCTCCCCTCTCCCCTACCCCATCCAAACCCACCTCCCTTCATTGCTTCTACTCTTTTTGTCCATGTGTCCTTTACAGTAGTGTCTGAAAACCCTTCTCCCCACAGTCCCCTCCCCCCTCCTCTCTGGCTATTGTTAGATTGTTCTTAATTTCAATGTCTCTGGTTATATTTTGTTTGCTTTTTTCCTTTGTTGATTATGTTCCCTTATATTGATTTAAAATGTTGAGTTTACTTGTCCATTTCCTTCCTGAGTCCTGCAGGTGTTCAGTCCTAGTACTGCCCTGAAGCACAAGGAACCAAAAACCTGATAGGAAATCAGTCACTGGCTTAACACTTTCGGGTTAAAATGTTACTGTTGTAACTCTCTCCCCCAGTATTCTGGTGACATTATCAGGCAGTGTCAGGTCAGTTTTCTTGGTGCATGAGAAAACAGTGCCCTGTTCACCAGCTAGACATGTTTCTAGGGCTGCTTCCAATCTTTCTGCACCTTGGATAAATTTTCTTGGATCAAACCTGGCTCTGGACAGGTTGTCCTGTGCCTGGAATTGGATCTGAGTTTTATGGGATTGCAACAAGGGCCTGCTTGCTACCTCACAGTGCCTGGGATTTTTCACGTGCCTATTTGCTATCCACTTCTCTAGGTCCCTCCATAGATACCCATTTCTAGGCTCTGAGCTCCTTGAGGGCCCTTACTGTGTTTTATTTATTCTTTAATCCAAAATGTCTGGTATATTGCTACGCATGTCACAGATACTATATGAATATATTTTTGAATAAATCAAGCATATCTATTTCTCTATATTTTAAAATATTCTTAATAGTCTTGATTTTAATGATTTGATAATATTCAGTTGCATTGCCTTAATATATCTAGCACAAATAACTGAAATTTCTAGGTTTTCTCTGGAAATAAAATGGGATAATGAGCATTTATGTGTACGTATTTGTGTGTGTCTGTTGTGGTGTGTGTGGTATGTGCTTGTGTATATGTGCAGTTCCTCCAGCCTTAGGGCTAACAGTAGAAGAAAGGTACTTTAACTTCGCTGACTCCTGTGTTGAGATTTTGACATCTCCTTATCAATATTTACCTATTCTCCTAACTCCCTGAGGTTTCACTTGTTATAGCACTTATCAAACTGTGTTTTAATTGCATGTATACTTGTCTTTTTTCTCTGCTAGACCCTACATTTCATCTTGTGTAAAGGTGTAGCTTTGATGGCAACTAGCACAGTGCCTTACTCACAGTTAGTGCTCCTCAATTATCTGTTGAGGAAATAAATCAATAAATATTATCTTTTTTAAAAGGAAAGCATTGTGAAGAAGTTATAGGGACCAGATATCTAATTTTAGGGAGAACCATGCTATATGTCAATTTTTATCTTGCCTGGTCACACCCAAAATGAGTTTTCTTAACACTTTTAGCAACATTTTCCCAGAGCCTACACCCTTTTTTGCTGGAGTTTGGGGTCAGACACATATGCATTCAAATCCACCTATGTGATCTTTGGCAAGTTACTTAACTTTTGGAACTGCACTTTGCTTATCTGAAAAATTGAGATAATAATACAGCCTCTACCTTAAAGAACTATTGTGAGGATTAAATCCCATAACATATGGCAAGTATACAGCATCATGTTGTATGCAGGAGGTATTCAATAAATGCTTATTTTATTCCACTTTCCTCCTTCCCTGTTTTCTCTCTGCTGCCTTCTTACCTCCTTCCCTCCCCTTCTTTCTCCTACTTCTCCTTTTCCGGTCATGAAAAAACCTATAGAAAACTAGAAGCATAGTCAAAGCTAGCTTTTTATTACAGCAAAGTGCTCTACCCAGTCAATTACCTTCAGCCCAAGCTTGCATCCAGGTGAAGCTATATTTTGTCACACTTCTTTTTTCTCTGCCTCATTTGTACCTGCAGCTGACCAGGTTGACCTTATGTTTCCAACATTGGCTTGCCTGGGGTCCAATTATTCTGCAACATGCCTGATGGTCAACATGTATTTTGTAGCAAGGTGGCAGAAAAGGGAGCGAATGAGAAGTGGGAAACCTGGGAGTGCCAGAGGCAGTAGAAACTCCAGGAGGTTGTGTGGACTGAGGACATTTCTTCCAGGAGCTGAGTCTTGTGAATGACACTCAAAGGCTCATCTGAAAAGGAAAAGGGGAAGGTCACAATTCTGTGTTTTTTCTGCTCTTGACTGTTAAGGGTGCTGTTTTATTATTTTTCAATCAGGGTATGTTGCAAAATGTATCTAACCAAGATTAGACTTAATATTTAAAACAGGCCTAGTTTAAAAAAGAAGACCTGAGCCATCTGACTGAATGAAAGAGAATCAGAAAAATAAGTTAAATTATAAAAATAATATCTGAAGGGAATCACTTTCTTGATGCAGGCAATCCTGCTTAGGCACAGAAAGTGAGATATCAGGAACTGGTGACGGAGCACCCACTGCTGAGGTTTGGAGTAGATCATGGATCCACTGACCAAGAATCAAGAAGAAACTTTCCAAGAGTGTTTAGCTCCAAGTGAGACTATAGTTTATTTCTAATCTACCACAAACTAGCCGTGTGACCTTGAGCCTTCAGGTGGCAAATGCTATCTATAAAACAGAATTTCATACTTGTGAATTATTGCTATTAACATTCTTTCTTTGGTTTAAGGCCAAACTTTTGTTCAGGAGGGTGTTGGGAGAGTTTAGCTCAGTCAGAATTCCTCTAATGCTGAGATTCTCAGCCTTGGCCCTTTTACCGTTTCGGGCTGAGTAATCCTTTGCTGTGGGTGGAGGCTGTCCTGGGTATCGTCGATGTTTAGCAGCATCTCCGAACTCTGCCCCTGGATGCTAGCAGGACTCTGTCTTCTGGGGCACACGCCTATTTATTTATTTATTTATTTATTTATTTATTTCTTGGAGAACCTCTGCTCTCATGAAAGGAAGATGGTTGTTTACATACCTTTAGATTTCCCCATGGAGTTACTTTGAGACTTAACTTTTTAAAAATCATAAGATTTACTCTATTCCAAATTGAGCTTCATGAATCATTTTCATCCATTAAGTATTTTGTTGAATGTCTGCAGGTACTGTGATAGATTTTGGGGGATATATAGGTAACTATGACCTAATCTCTACCTATAAGGAGATTGCTTTCTATTAAAGGGAGGAAGAAAGGGTTTACAAGTTCGTTTCCATACAAAGCTGTTAAGGACAGTGACACATTGCAAGTGCAATATAAGGTACAAGACTGATACAAAACATATTGAATATAAACTGTAATTGAAAAATAAAATTTAAACAATTTCTATATAAGGTACAATGGGAATGCAAAGGTGCCACCTTCCCATTCCCCTAGGAAAAGGTGTCAGGTAAAGCTTTATTGAGAAAATAGTAACAGTATGAGACTATATTTCAAATCATCAAAGAAAATCAACCTTGCTTCCACAGAAACCAATGCTAATACTGTATTTTCTGCTTATTGTTTGTTTTTATTTTATATGTACATAATTTTTAAGATATAACTGTTTCTCTAATGCAGTGGTTCTTCAAGTGTCATCCTTGGGGCAATAGCATCAGCATCACCTGGGAACTCATTAGAAATACCAGTTCTTGGGCAGCAGCTCAGACCCCTGACTTAGAAGCTCTGAGGATCGGGCCCAGCGTGTGTCTACACAAGCTTCCCCAGCCCGTTAGGTCAGGCTAAACTTGGAGAACCACTGCTTTAATAAGTTACTGATTTTTCTTAAATATGCTATATAAAATAATTCATAAATTGGTATAAAATAATATTTTTAAAAAGTAGGTTATAATCTAGATATTATATGACTTAAGCATGTGCTCCGTGCCTTCATACATTCATTTATTTAGTCCCGCAATAGCTCTAAGAGAGAGTTTAGCGGTTTTCAGTGTTGGGTTAGCTCCTGGATATCCGTGAAGCTAAAACGCATTTGTCCGGCCTTGGCTCAGATCTGCTGAGTTAGACACCACGGGGTTTCTAATATGCACTGTGATTGAGCATCGCTAAAGTAGGTATTCTTATTTGCATATTTTACATACATGATATTGAGGTTTTGAGAGGATACATACTTTGACTAGGGGTTCTGGCAAAGGATGAGGCTAAACAGGCATTTCATTATTTGTCCAGCAAATAGTTATTGACATTGAATGATTTCTGAGACTGTCTGACTTCAAGGACTCTGCTCCTAATCATCCAGGTAAATTCTATTGGTATTACTACACTGACATTGCCCTAATTTATTGCTATTTCAGAACGTATGTACTGATTTTATTATGATACAGGTTTTATATTCTAGTGTGACATGGTAGCTGGACTAGTTTGCTACTATGGCAGTGGAAGCAGATGGATTTATTTACATCAGGAAGAATGAGATCAGGATAGAGTCCTGCTGCTCTTCCTGCCATGACCCTTTGAATTACCTTTGCCTTATGTTCTTTACACCTGGGCCAGATGACAGGGGAAGCTCAATAAAAGGACAGTTTCATTCCAAAGGCACATAGCCATGTGGGATGAGGGCCTGTAGCTCTTTATTTTTGATTTCTCCTTTTGGGGTAGTTGGGTGACAATTTAGAGAGATACATTCTCATTAAAAGAAATTTATTCAAAAGTCGCTTTATATCTAAAAGAACATATGGAATGGGAGATGTCCTGTCTTAAAATTAGGACATTGGGTGACATGCACCGTCACACTTCAGAGAGAGGAGCTAGACACAGCCTCACGGGAACTACCGAAAGTTGGCCAGATCACCAACCCTGTCATTGGCCCCCGGTCTCTTTAGGAGAGAGATTCATTGAAGGGTCTTTGAAAGAAATTCATAGGAGTAGGAAGCAATGGTGTGTTTCTTCTACTCTTTTACAGGGAGGGAAGCGAGATACTTCCTTTTACCCCTAAGGCCCTAAGCGTTGGGGAGCCCAAGAGTACTCTTTATAAAAATTAGACTTACCTATGAAATGGTGGAAATGGAGGATTGGCATTCAGCTCCTGGCCTGTTGCTTTCAAAATTGCAGAAACTAGAAGGTTTTTCTAGAGAGAACTTGAAAAGTTCTCTCTAGAAAATGATGAGCATTTTCTTGAGAGAACTTGACTTGTGGCCTCAAGTGATTTGGAGCCAAGCGTGATAATAACAGGTCACCGTTTCTCCTCTGGGAAAGATGGAGGGTAGGAAGCTAAGTGATTGCCCCTGACAGCAGGGCAAGGGGGAGGTGCTACCGGACAAGGACTTGGTGCTGAGTGGGTCTGCCCAGGGCTGGCTGTAGTGTGTGGGTTCTTGACTTCATGTAGGAAAGATTTTACCACACGAGTCCAGGTGGCTATGAGGGTACATTTATTAAAGCTGGGAACAGTAGAACAAGGAAGAGCTTAGCATCGAAGAAGCAACAGGAGAGCCTAGGCTGGGCTGCCTTAGCTCACTGGGAAGTCAGAGAAAAGGGGGCTTTGGGGACAGCTTCAGGGGATCAGCCTGGGATCAGCCTGGGACCAGCTGCCAGCTTCCCATTGCCTTAGAGTTTAGGAGACAAGTGGCCCTCGGAAAAGAAGTGGGAGAAGGGAAAGGAAATGGCATAGGCTGCCCCCTAGAGGGAGAGAGTGTGCTGCATCCTTTGTCTTGAGGCTTTTCTCTCTTGCAGGCAGGAATCTTAGGGGAGGTCTCAGGGGTTTCAGCTGAATATTCATCAGTCCTGAGGTCTGTCCTCTCAGGGTCATGATCTCCACTGATTGGTTAGTGAAAGGGCAGAGGCTCTTTAGTCATTGCAGTTGGTTCTAGTGTCCCCCCACCTCACCTGGTTTTGCTGCTTTTCTGGGCCCAGAGCTAAACACACCTGAGGCCTAGATGTTATTTTCAGGGAGGAAAGGCCAGGGGAGGAAAGGTCACCCTGGAGACCAAGTCCTTGTTTTCCCAGTTTTTCCCCCTGCCAGGCACGTGGGGCCTTCCTCCCTGGTGACCCTCTGCACCTGCCTGTAAACTGCTTGGCCAGTTTGTTCAGCTGTTTGTCTTAGTTTCCCTATTCCACTTGCCAAGGAATTTTCCTAGCTTCTCACTATCCTGTCTTAGAAGGGGTCAGCAGTTTGTCGAGCTGCACTTCCACTGTAACTCCTGTGAGCCAAGTGGGCCAGACCCTCTCTAAGTGGTTTGCCTACTGGGGCAAAGCTGAGAGGGGTGTACCGATGACAACAGGTCAGGTGAAGAGCTCCTTGTCTATTGCAGGAAATCTGTAGGCTATGGGATCTCGCTGAAGGTCTCCCAATAAGCCTCAGATGTGTCTTGTGAGATTTAGTTATTGGACCTGACACAACAGAGTGCACTTAGTAGTCAAATGAGAATTATAAACAGAACCTCTTCTTTTGCCCCCTGCCATCTTCCAGGATCCAGAAATGTAAAGGGCAGGGAAGGGGATGGGGTGGAGTAAGGAGGGAAGGAAGGAGCAGAGAGAGTACAGAACAGAGCCCTCCTCCCACCTTCCTACTGCTGCTCCTCTTCCTGCGCTCCAGGAGTCATTTCTGAGCTGGCAGGAGTAGAGGGGCTCCAAATGGAGTGTGAGACTCAATGCTTTGATTTAGACAAGACTGAGATTTTTAATACCTGATGGGGAAACTGTTATGAAAAGAAATCTGAAAGAGATGAGGTCAAGGGTAGAGGAGGGGAGATATGACGGGGAATTGGATGCAGTGATGGGAGAAAAATGAAGCTCTTTCCTGATTGCTGCTGAGTCCCACTCATGCAGTGATGAATAATGAAGGCCCCGATTTCTTTAACAGACAAATTGTAAGCAAAAGAAAAAGATGGAAGAGTACTCTACTTTTTGAATCATGAACAATGTAGAAAACTACATTATAGGAATGCTTCATTTAAATGAGAGGCTAAATTAGATCATTTTCATGATACCTTCAAACTTTAAAAATCTATACCTTTTGGTAGGTGTGTGTGCAACTTTTTAGTATATTGTGGTCAAGAATAATTTGTCAGCTCTCGCTGTGCTTTTGTACATAACTGGGGCTCAAATACTATTTTTGGATAACTATCCACCTTTCCCACATTATCATATCCCACCTACATCATCTTTATGAGCTATGAGAGGAGAGTTTTCATTAAAATTTGGAAATTACATTCTTTGTTGCCTACAACTTAGCTTTTAAACTGTTGGTCCTAATGGTGGTATTAACTAGTTGGTGTTTTTATTAGTTTATACCAGTAGACCAAAATGACTCAAACATTTTGAATGTAGGCCAGCTCATTTGACTGGCTCTATCATTTCTTTAAAGCCAAGATACAACATGAAACGATTTTAACCTGATCAACTCCCAGACCATGAGCTTTGGTTTTTGACCACATGTTAAAATAGAAGTGTTAGGTCCCCTTCTAGCTCCTTTTCTAAGCCTCTCTCTACTAATACCAATGGTCTTTGACTCTCTTTAGGTAATGAAAGAATTACATAAATCATTGGAATCCTTCTATGTTGGATTTGGCTGTTTTCATCAGCCTTCAGGGTTTGCCTTGAGTTTAAATGGGCAAAATTAAATAATACCGTTTGTTTTTAGAACTTTTATTGCCTTAGGATATTTCTAAGTTTGGCATGTACTTACAGCTAGGCTTCATGGACAGTAGGTATCTGAGAAAGATTCTTTCCCCGCCTCAGGCTCTAATCCTATTGTGTAAGCTTTGATTAAAAAAAAAAAAAAAAAATCCCTGTGCAATATTCTAAGAGTCCTGACCCTAACCCATTATTCTTTCTAGGCCCTACACATTCTTTAACAGGACTAACTTTGGAGGGTCACGGTCCTTTCTGCTAATAAGCCTGGTTATTCAGTCTTTAGTCCCCTTCCTTTCCATGAACAAGGAACTATGGACTGTGTGGTTAAAATAAGGTAAGAAAATGCAAATATATGCTTGTGGCTCTCAAACCACAAGTTTTAGAGCCATCATAAGAGAGCCTCACCCTCTGTGTTTTAGAGGATGCTAATTCATTGTTCAGGGTGCTGTGAGTTTTACTTCTCACTGGTTGGGCTCGTAGATTCTACAACTGCCCATAAATATTCTTGAAAGCTTAACCTAGGATTTTGCTGTTTGATTTTATCTTTTCTTTTTTATAATAGTAGTATTTTAACTGGTACCTGCCTTTGCATCTTTTGACCCTGAAAGCATAATCTTTTTACTCTGTTACGTAGGTAGTAGTTTTTTCTTTGGGGAAGGGCTTGAATAAGAAGCTCTGTGCTTTTCATGTTTTAACAATAGATACTTATGTAATGTGAGTACAACCATAGAGAGACATGCTCACCAGATTGTTTTCAATTTTCATCCAGTAAAAATATACATGCAAAATGCTATATTCACTCCTTATAAGCTGAAATATTAAAAAATACAATAGCATGAAAGATTGTAAAAGTGAGCCTTTTGCGTTACCTCCTGGAATTCCTCTTTTTTCCCCCTCCTTGTTGACAAATTGAGATAGGTTGGCTACTTTTTTTAGTGTAGATAATTGAATTTTGGCTTCTTAAAAATTTATTTTTGTTAAAAAAAGCCTATAGAGTCATTTCAGGTTTGTTCTCATATTAAGTTTTTATAAAATCTTATCTATTGAGAAAACTATTTTCAAAAGCATTCCTAGTTTTAACTCACTATGCATGAGTCTTGGCAAGAGGTGTAATTAGTACGAAAGACATCTCTTAAATGCATTGGTTCCACAAAGAAAGGGTATCATTTAGAATTCATGATGGAGAGGAATATAGTAGTTTAGTGAAATGAGTAAAGAAAGGGTCCTTTTTACAGATTCTGCTTAGGGGTCTAGAATTTATTCTTAGTCTATAACCTCTGATTTAAATTGATATATTCTGGCCAAATTCAGATGGTTAGTTAAGGCATTCCCCTTCATTTTGAATTACCTTCAGTAGTCATCCAAACGTAACATTTTACTGATTACAACCAACTCTTTTTTTCTTGATAAGTGAATGATTATATTTCAAAGTCCATTTTATTTCCTGATAGAAACCCCTGACTTCAGGAACTTAAACTGTAGATTTTAATTCTTTCATTTATAATGAAAGAGCCCAGTTTTTAACCAATATTATCATTAATTAAAATATTTATAATAATATTATCATTTTTGCTTACATGGTAGATTTTGTATGTTAATATTTTTATATTTTAAACCCTAAAATTTGGCCACATAGATGATTTTTTGAAAGTTCAAAGTAGCATATAAAAGAATATATATTATAATACACCTATATTCTTTTTTTAAAAGATTTTATTTATTTAGTTTTAGAGAGAGGGGAAGGGAACGAGAAAGAAAGGGAGAGAAACATTAATGTGTGGTTGTCTTTCGTGCCCCCCCCACTGGGGACCTGGCCCACAACCTAGGCATGTGCCCTGACTGGGAATTGAACTGGAAACCCTTTGCTTTGCAGCCTGGTGTTCAATCCACTGAGCCACACCAGCCAGGGCACAAGATACCTATGTTCTTGGTTAGGTAGAAGAATAAGCCACTTGGTAATTAAAATATTTGGGTTAACTGAAGATTATTATTTATATGTTATAAATGAATAACTGATTTGGTAAACATTAAAATGAAATGCCTACACCACTATAACTATGCAAAAACAATCAAGACTTTCTAATAGCGAGTCAGAATAATTAGTATGAATATTTGCTATCATTGTGCTATAGATTTAGAGATGTGCTATGGAATTCAGAAAGAGTTAAAGAGAATGATAGAGGAAGGTAATGGTGTGCAAGATTTCTTTCTTTGATATTTTAGTAATTCATTACAGAGCTTGAGTAAAATTCTTTCAACTAATTGTTTGAACTTGTTTAGCTCATAACTATTAAGAAATCATAGAGTATGAACAAATAAATAGAAATTATATATTACTAAAATTTTTATAATTCTTCTTACTTTAAATGTATTTAGGGAAAATGTATTTTGGGAATGTTTAAAGAGTATAAAATGTGTTATTTACAGATTATTAAAAACTAGTTTTTAACAGATCCTTGTAGGAAATGTCTTTGGAGCTTTATGCTTATGAGTTTTCATTGTTAGATTAATTGCATATTGAACACAAAAGCAAAACATATATTAATATAATATGAAGCTAATATAATCTATTATCAAAATGTATTGAGAAGATTTTATAAAGAAGTGATTACATAAATGAATACCTTGAGTTAACAACAGGTAATCTTATTGTATGCTTAGTATGTGCCAGACACATTTTAAAATATTTTGTACTTATTAACTTATTGATTTCAATTATTTAATAAATATTTATTGTGTACCTGCTCTGTGGTGGATATTAATTTAGGCTCTGGGGGGCTATATACTAAATAATAAACAGAAAGAAAAACCTCTCTGCCTTTAGGGCATTTGTTTTCTAGTGGGAGAAGACTCACAACAATCAAGATTAATAAGTAAAACATAAAGTTTAATGTAGGGTTGAGTTTTATGGGGAAAAATAGTTAAGGAAGAAAGGGTATATGAGTGAATGTGGGGGTTCTTTAATTTTTAAAAGGTTAGAGAAGCCCTCATTGAGATCGTGACATTTTAATGAAGACCTGAAATAGAACTAAGGACATGTGGACATCTGGAAGAAGAAAGGCCCAGAAGGAGGGAATGTGCGAATGCCCTGAGGTGGGAATGGCTTCAAACATTCATTCTAGGTATAGCCGCAAAGCCCATGTGGCAGAATGGAGTAGCGAGCAGAGTAGCAGGAGGTGAAGTCAAGGAAGTAATGAGGGACCTACTCTTCTAGACTTGGGTTTTTGTTCTGAGGGAGATGCGAAGCCAATGACGGGTTCGAACAGAGAAGACACAATCTGACTTATATTCTAACAGATTCCTAACTTCTGTGTTGAGAATAGACTGTGCAGAGAAGGATTGGAAGAGGAGGTCAGTTAGGAAGCTGTTGGAATAATCTAGGCAGGGACTACTTTTCTTGGAACAGATTTGTAGCGTGCTGGCGTGTAATGAGGAGTGGTTGAATTCTGGATGGATTGGGTAGAGCCAATAGGATGTGATGTCTGAGAGGAAGAAAAGAATCAGCAATGACTTGAGGCTTTTGCCCTGAACATGGGAAAGAGGAAATTACTATGGAGATGCAAAGACTGTTGAGGAGCAGGCTTGGAAGGAGAAGATAAGAATTCAGTTTTGGACCTTTTGAATTTGAGATGCCTGTTTGACATCGAGATGAATTCCCAATTTAACTCTATGAGGTAGTTACTATTACCATCCCTCTTCTGCAAAGTATCAGTATAGAAAGATTACTTTCTCTTTATTCACTCAGGAAATAACAGAGGCAGGATTCAAATCCAGGTAGTCTGACACCACAGCTCCTGATTTTAAAGACACAGGGGTCTAACTAAGGAATTTAGAAATGACTGTGGTCATGTTCAGTTACATAGAATTATAACATGGAAAACTCTACAGCTCACCAGATCTAGGGCATCTGGCAGCTTACATTGAAATGGCTCTTTTTAGAGGACCGTTTATAAAAACTTAATGTAGTTTGCACCTTATCTGTGTCTATTTCTTTTTCACATTTATCCTAAAGAACTACTATTTCATACCTGTGCAGCTGGAGTGGGAATGAGTTTTCTTTCTACAGAGCTCTAAATGGCTGTGGCAACAGTTCAGGTTTTGATTACCAGAACGTTTCTGGCATTGCTTGTAGTTATGCCTTTTAGTCTCAAGGTCTCTAGAATCTATGCTTTAAGAAGCTCCTGCACCTTTGTGGTTACATCCTGAATGTTGGTTGACTCAACATTCTGGTTTCCTAGGAGTCCATTGCTGATGACGTTGTTCAGGGTAGTACATCCTTACAGTTCCATGTGGCCCAGTGTACTCATGATTGTTTACTTTAGCACATGGCAGCTATTTAGGTGTCCTTCTGTCAGTTACTGTCACCGTACAGGCTCAGCCCAGATAACTGTGTCGCATTGTGTACTCCCCAACTCAGCAAAGCAAAGTGTTACAATTTAAATACACACCCTCTGCATTAAGTAGGATAACATTAATGTGGACTACTCTATATAATTTGTCCAAACAAGTATGAAGTTAAAAAATTTACTTTTTAAATACTTATGATCTGGGCTAAGTTTCCTACTAACTCATAGGAAATGTTTTATATCTTGGTATGTCATCTCTGGAAATATGTATTTGTAAATGAATGGCTGACATACCATTAACCACTCAGCAATACATTCAACAAATCAATACAAATGTAGTGCATAGTCAATAATAGAATTTATTTGTCACTTTATTGGTTGGTCCCATCAGAATAAGTACAATATTAAAAAAATATTAAATTAATTTTTTCCTTCCTACATTGAATGCTGTTTTATTGCATGATTAAACCAAAGTGTTAAAGTCAACTCATTATATTTCATACTTACAAATAATAAAATGTGGGGCTGGAATCATTTAGTAAATATAATTTGTTGAGGGAATTTAATCTTAGGCTGCATTGAAGCAATGTATGATTGGAGTTAAAAGCTTGACTATTAAAAATATGGAAGATATAGAAATTAAGTACTTTTAGGAAAAATGATTTTTGGATTTTCTACCTGTGTAAACTTTAATGAGCATTTTAATGTGTTATGAGTTTTCTTTCAAAAAGAGGAGTGATAGCACCCCTCTCCCTGGGCTACACTTTTCAGAGTCTCACTCCCTAAGACTTCGCTCATTCTTCATTGTCCTTTTTTATTAAAGGAATGTGTAGTACTGCCATTCACCTGCAGGTTCAGCAGGCTCTCTTGTGTTTGATTCCTATTAGTTCTCAAGTATGTTGCAGATAAATATTCATAAATGCATAATCAGTCTTTCTCCTTCTGTATCTTTTATTATTTAAATAATTGGCTTACATTCCTTAGAATCCCACAATATGAGCTTAATGCTTCTGCCAATGACTGGACCTAGGATAGGACAGAGCAACATGCAGAAGAGGTGTGTTTGGTAAGGTAGAAATAGCACTGGGCTGATCTTGAAGGGTGCAGATGTTGGATTATGGGGTGCTTGCAGGAGTGAGGCTCCAGTAGAAGTGGGTCTCTGAAGGTTATTTACTCCACAGTTTTGCCGAAGAGCCAGATCTGCTTCTGCCCTTATATTATTAAGCAGTTTTCTTTATCAGCACCACAGAGTTAGAGTTTAGTATCAGCAAAATTTATTATTTTCAATATTTCATCAAGATTTATCTGTTATTTAAGACTGTATAAATTTCAGGTGACACAGAAGAAGAAAAAGTCTCAAGTTTAGTGACAGATACTAAATTACTATTAGGATATTCTTAAATCAGGTAGACCAAAGCCAAGTGGCATTATTTAGATTATTTACTAAACAGTATTAATGTATGTTTTCTGTCTAGGCTTTCTTGAGTTTACATTGCTGCAATGCAGTCTATCTGGAACAATTTTTGAAAATGGAACTCAGAAAATGAGAGAGGCCCAATTTCCTAATAGGATAAACCACAGGGAGAACACTTTGTCCTCCAGTTCCACAGTTTACTGCTAGATGCAATTCAAGATGTTGGCTTTGATGTATTCTGCTCTCTGTGCTTGTTATCTTTTTCCCATCGGTACATCATGAAGCTTATTCACCTGAGACTGAAATGAGTTGAGATCTTTGCTGATAGTCTCTACACTTGCCATATTTGCTGGTGCATTGGGTCTACCAGTCCATGGGGTGCATGATTCTTTTTACCATAAATATTATACCCAGGTAGAAGATGTAAATGATATATTTGCACCTCAGTGTGGTGAAAATCTTGTACATATTTCTGAAATCAGCAAACACTTTCATAAGAAGAGGGAAGAAATCTTATTTTTTGGCTTTGTTACTTGAATTATACTCCGTTTCATTTTATTTTTGTGCTGACTTACATGATATTTACTGGAGCAGGTTCGCATTTGTTTCATAAAATAAACCTACATCATTTTGTGGCAGTAGAACTTATTAGGGGTGGAGTCAGTCTTTGTACATATAATCAATGATACCTTTAGTAGTCAGGATCACACTTAGCAACACTTAAGCACATTCATTCATATTACTTGTGAGGGGGAACTCTAAGAAATATTTTCATTTATATATACATTGACAAACATTGAATTTTACTGAAATAATAAATTCTTGTGGTTAAAAAGTCTAACAATAAAGAAATCTTTACAATAAAAAGTCACAATATCTTAGAAATATAGCAGTAACTGCTAGAAGAATCAAAACAGAAAGCAATAAAAGTTGATCAGCTCTGAGGGTGGGGAAGGATGTGGCTGGATATTGTGGCTTTTTATATAGATATATACACACACCATTATTTCTTGATTTATTACTTTAATTTCCCTCTTGATAAACTAGATTAGGACCGAATTCATTTATACTACTCCTCTTCTCCCTATTCTCCTTTATCTGCATATAATCATATCAATAGTCTAATGGAACTTCTATGTCACCCAAAGGAGCATGTTCTGTACCTTTTCCAGAATTCTCAGTCTATTCAGTTCAATTTTTCCCCTGAGTGCCTTTCTCCTGGGACATCTTCTGTGCACATCCCCTGGGTCCAGCCTGTCCTGGCTCTTCTCCGGGGCCTTTCCAAAGCTGTGGTCTTGGTACTTACTTTCATTCTGCCCTGAGCAGCACTCTTTCTGGCTTGTATCCTCAAGCTAACTTCCTAAGGAAGGATACACAGGACAGAAATGAATGAGGTCTTGTAAACCAGAAATGTCTTTATTCTACTTCCATGCCTTATTAATCTAATCATTTGACTGAAAAGAGAATTCTTGGTTGAAAATCATTTGCTTCAGGACTTCTGATCAGGATGGAGGTGTAGGTAGACATGCTTTGCCTTCTTTTACAACTATAGAAAGAATTACATCTAGATCTCAAAGCAAATAACACCTAGAACCATCAGAAAATCGACCTGTATGGGAGTCGCCTACCAAGGATTTAAAGAAGCCACATTCATCCAGATAGGTAGGAGTGGTGGCCTCATGGAGACAGGCAGAGAGGTATGATGTGGTGTGACATGGAGAGGCAGCAGCAGCGGTGGAACAGGCGGCCCCACATTCATAGGTGGTGGATATAAATGGAGAGGGATACCTTGGGAATAAGCAATCCCAGGCCCAGGCCAGACTGCACAGCCCAGAGTTCCAGTGCCGAGGATAAATCCCCATAGCTTCAACTTCAAAAACCAGTGGGGATTGGGACGGTGAAAGAAACTGCTGGATTTTCAGGATACTCCATTTAAAGGGCCTGTATGGATTTAGAATGTACACAGACCCACCCACTCTGGGATTTACCACCAGGGCAACAGTCATGTACAGGAAGTGGGTGAAATGACTGGAAATGGGGCAAGTGCAGGGGAAAAATTCCAGAAGCCAGGCAGTGGCATTATCACCTCTCGAAGCCCTCCCCCACACAGAGCCACAAAGTGCTGAAGTGGGATGCCCACCCTGGTGATTATCTAAGGCTCCTCCCTACACATTTACAGGTACCTTTTCTACAATAGGCCTTGCTACTAAGTCAGGGACTCAAAGCAGTTCTACTTAGTACACAGAAACAAACACAGAGAGGCTGCCAAATTGAGGAGACAAAGAAACATGGCCCAAATGAAAGAACAGGAAAAAAACAAACAAACCCAGAAAGGATTAAACAAAATGGAGATAACCAACCTGTCAGATGCAGAGTTCAAAACACTGGTGATCATGATGCTTAAAAAACTCATTGAGTACAGCAACAACATAAAGGAAGACATGAAGTTTACACTAAGTGAAATAAAGAAAAATCCACAGGGAACTATCATTGGAGGGACTATATCAAGTCAATGATTTGGTATATAAGGAAGAAATAAACATTCAACCAGAACAGCAAGAAGAAAACAGAATTCAAAAAACAAAGATAGTATAAGGCTACTTTGGGACATCTGCAAATGTACCAACATCTGATTCATAGATATGCCAGAAGGAGAAGAGGAAGAGCAAGAAATCAAAACTTATTTGAAAACATAATGAAAGAAAATTTCTGTAATTTGGTGAAGGAAATAGACATACAAGTCCAGGAAGCACAGAGAATCCCAAACAAGTTGGACCCAAAGAGGACCACACCAAGACACATATGATTAAAATGCTGAAGGTGAAAGATAAAGAGAGAATCTTAAAAGCAGCAAGAGAGGAGTTCCAGCCAAGATGGAAGTATAGGTAGAAATGCTTCATTTCCTCGCAAAAGAAGGATAACAACCAATTTAAAAACAATAAACAACCAGAACTGCCAGAATATCAAAATGCATGGAACTCCAACAACCAAGGAGTTAAAGAAACAGTCATCCAGACCGGTTGGAGGGGTAGAGACAGGAAGGTGGGCAGGTAGAGAGGACCCACTGCAAGGTGGTGGACTGCGCAGGTGAGGAGGTGCTGGCTGACCTGGAAACTAAAGACTCAAAACCTCTAGCTGTAAAATCTGTGGGGGTTGCAAAGGCAGGAGAAACTCCCAGTCTCACAGGAGAATTTGTTGGAAAGTGGGGCCAGAGTGGAGTGAGCGAGTGGCCTTGTTTCCTCTCTAACCCCTCCCCCACAGGCAGCACCGCAATGAAGCAAAGAGGGTTGCCCCTGGCTGGCAAATACGCAAGGCTCTGCCCCTTACTACATAACAGGTGTGCTGAGATGAAAAAATATGGCCCAAATGAAAGAACATATCAAAATCCCAGAAAAAAACTAAGTGATGAGGAGATAGACAACCTATCTGATGCACAGTTCAAAACACTGGTAATTAGGATGCTCACAGAACTGATTGAACTCAGTTGCAAAATAAAGGAAGAAATGAAGACCATACAAAGTGAAATAAAGCAAAACATACAGGGAACCAACAGTGAAGGGAAAGAAACCAGCACTCAGATCAACAATTTGGAACAAAAGGAAGAAATAAACATCCATCTAAAACAGAATGAAGAAACAAGAATTCAGAAAAATGAGGAGAGGCTTAGGAACCTCTGGGATGTGTGTATGTGTGTGTGTGTGTATAAAATATTTATTTATCTAAGAGTACTTTTTTGTTTACTGGTATTTTTTCATAATATCTTTTCTGTTTATTGATTCAAAGTTTTCTGGAATCTCTCTGAGAATAATATTTTGAGGTTTTAAAAAGTTCTCCAAATCTCCTGGATTATCATTTTTCTTTTGGTGTCATTCTTTTTCTGTTAATTCATCTGTATCTTTCTTCTGTAATACTTCAGGCTTTACTCAAATGTCTGGTGATTTTTTGGGCTGTTCCTATGGAAGAATGAAACTGGGGGCTCTGGGTACACAAGATGGTTTCCTGAGTGGTATCTTCTGCTTTTCAGTTTATGACTGCGGCACTGGCCATTAATCTTAGGAATCTCTAAATACCAGTTCAAGAAATGCTTTAATCAGCACATTAACACTTACACTCGCTACTTACTTTTTCTGAGTATGATCAAAGATAGCTCAGATATGTTTTTGTGTAGGATTACACGCCTGTCCTCAGGCAGTCTTACTTTCTGGGAAGTGGAAGGTGTTCGTACATCTGCTGACTGTTCTATAAACCAAGGTTCCATAAATGTTTTCTGTAAAGGACCCGTAGTAATATTTAGGCGTTGTAGGCCACATACAGTTTCTGTCATGTGGTCTTTCTATGTTTTTTTTTTTTTTTAACAACTCTTTAAAAATATGAAAACCATCTTAGCTCACTGACTCTACAAAAGTAGGTGGTAGGCCGTAGTTTGCCAATCCCAGCAAAACAGACCTGCAGTTAATCTTCGTGTTGTCTGCCCTACGATTCACTCTCAACTTCTGAGTCATAATCCTATCTGGGACTGGGATTCTATAAAATGGCTTGGGCCAAACTGCATCTGCCACCTTCCACCCTTCCTCAGCTTTTGCCTTTCTCCCTGTGTATTCTGGGCTGTGTTTCTTCTGGCTTCTCAGTTGCTAGCTTTCCATCTGCTTTCTGCCTTCCAAGAAGTTGTTGAAATTCATGTCCACTTACTGTTTCCTCCACATTCTTTTCCCTCTCATCATAGCCCATTTCCCAGTCTCTAGCCCATCTTTTCACCTGCCTACCCCTGAGTGTTGGAGCTTGCTGTGCTGCCCGTGGTGCAGGGTGGAGAAGCCAGGGAGTGTCCTCTCCTACCGGCCTTCAACTGATGGCTCCCAGGAATTGGTGAGTAAACACCCCAGCTCCCTTGCCTCTCTGTTGGGATAACTCTGAGGAGCTCTACCCTGGCTCCAGAGTTGCCTGGCGGGGTAAGCCCAGTTGCTAATAATATCTTGTTCAATAGTGAGCCCTTTATTCGCTTTATTCTGGGACTCACTTTTCCACTCCTTTTCTAAAGTTTTCTGGGATTACTTCTCACATAAAGTTCTTGTATTCAAATACTTATCTAGAATCTGTTCTGAGGAACCCAAGTGGAGATATCATGATTCATTTTTTCCCCTTAATTATAATTTTAATGAAATCCCAGGTTAAAAGAGCAGATAACTTTGAGTACTTCTTTTATTATATTGAATCTGAATCTGATTAATCAATATTTTGTTGAGTATTTTCTGTGTGCCAGGCATTTTTCCTGAGGGATAGAATAATGGATTAGACATGAGTTCTACGTGCAAGGAGCTTGTGTTCTGTGGAGCAGATAGTGCACACAGTAGAGTGTTTTAAGTATTGTTGAGAGGTTGAGATGTATGTGTCATGGGGCCTAGCAGGCATGAGAAGTTATTTGAAGAGGGGTGATCTGGGACACCTGCAGGAGGAGGTGACGATTTGAGTAGGGTAAAGGGGAAATGGAATGGAAAACGGAATGGTGAGGCTGGTAACTCCTAGAGGAGAAAACAGAATGAACATAAACCCTTTTCAAGAGGCATGTGAAGAGGAATGGGTGACTCAAGAGAAGCCTTGCATTCCTGAGAGAGGACAAAAATCAAGTAAAACAAGCATGAGGACATGGAAAAACATACTATGCTTGTATATATAAAATTGTAGGGAGGCCTTCATATGATACAGATTTGTGATAAATGATTCATATAATAAGGAGTTTGGTTTTGATGTGGGAAATGAATGGGAGCCATCAGAGAGTCCTCTGTGAAGGGAAATTCCAAACTTCTTTGAGGGCAAACGTTGCTATTTAGGGTGTTTTATTCTTGTAAAGAATAGATTGAATGGAGATGAGGAAGAGGCCAATGAAGGCTGGTGGTGATTAGGACTCTAAGGGCTACTTTGAGAAAAATGGAGGAAAAAACTGAATTGCCAAAGGGAGAACAAAATAAGTATGGAGAATGGGCAAGCAAAGGAAAATTCAAAGGAGGAGGTCAAGCTCTTGGATATCTCTTTGAGAGCAAAGTGGGAAGGGTAGTATCGAGAGTAAAGAAAGAAAGGCTTGTATCTGGACCAGTCAGACTTGAAAAGGTAAACGAGGTAGTTTACTGGGAAGAGCTCTGCTTCATCTTTTATTCTAACCATTTGTGTTCCCCCAAAGAGTTGGTAAGGAATTGTATAAACCTATTGAAGATTCAGTTTTGGGTTTATTTTGAAAAAAAAAATTTTTTTTTGGTACCAGTCCCCTAAAGGGGTTTCAATAGGAACAGTTTGAAAAATAAAAAGTAATACATTCATCATCAATAATTAAGTCTTGAGCTTAACTGAAAGACTCGTAGAACAGTCTTAAATTGTACATTAGAGTTTCTGCTCAAACTGATTTACTGTTGTAGTCATAACAGTTATTTTACTGATTTCCATGTGAAAATTTCCTCTATGGAGAAAAATTATAGAACAGAATTTACTACTTTCCCACAATGTTGATTTCTTGGGCACCAATCCATAAATTAACACTATTAGTATGGAAGGATACTGTGTCTGGCTACATGTATTTAACTATATGCTGAAAAGATTGCTCATTACTGCAGCCATAGGGTAGCTGTAGCTGCACATTAATAAGTTATGAGCTACTGTTTCAGAGAAATTGCTCTACCAATAATAAGCAGCCTATGTTCTATTTTTCTTCTCCCTTGGATATCTATATGAAATAAAATTAATTAAGAAAACAATGGTCTTAGAGAAGTGGGAAAGCTTAAATCTCTAATAACTGGCCTTTGCTCTCCTTCCCCAACCTTATCAAATAGCATTTAGAATTATTCTAGCATACTAGTTGCTGTTTCAGACCATAAATTGCAAGGATTTATTTCATTTCCCATGTCCCTTCAAGGTCACCTCCCCCTGTTTTTCCTGTTGGCAACAAGTACATGTGGTATCACATTCTTCTGGTTTCCACACTTGAACCTATTAGTAATTTACATGGGAGGTTCTTTTCTGTTTTGTTTGTGTGGTCATCTGACAACCTGGGAGCAGGCTACCCTATAGGAATTCTGCTTTCTGGGGATTTTGAAATGAGCAATTTCCCAAAAGGCCCCGGGTCCTCTAAGAACATTTTCTTTTCCAATCTCACCTGTTCTTTTGACAAATTTATCATTGCTTCTAATCTACAGAAATATAATTAAAATGTTTCTACTTTTTTACTATTAGATATTTCTGTTTAGCAAATTATGCAAAAGTTTCTAATGCCAGAGTGGGAGGTATGTCTTCTGGAGAACTTCTGAGATTGTCATATATGGGGTGAAGCTGTTCTCAAGAAGGTAGCACCTTTTTTGTTCCACATTTAGCTTTGGAAGAAAATCCAACATCCTGAAGAAACCCAGGATACCTTAATACCTGCAGAAGTTGTATGACTCCGAACTCACCCATTTCTGGGATGACATAATCATTAGGCTAAGGAGCTTGAAAGAGACCATGTAGATTGAGTACCCACCTTGCATTCACTCAACATTCCCATCCAGTACTTGACCAGTAAAAATATGAGGTAGAGAGGGAGCAACATAATTTAGTAGCTAAAAGTGTGGGCTGTGGGGTCTGATGCTGAAATCCATATCTTTTACTTACAATTATATGATTTTAGACAAGTTAATTAACCTCTTTTTGCCTTAATCCTTTTAGCAGTAAGCTAGGGGTATTAATAAAACCTACACCATAGAATTGTTGACATTAAGTGAGGGGCCTGGAATATCTTAAATATTAAATAAATGTAAGCTGTTGTTAGTCTTTACCTTCAGAACAAGAAGGACCATTTCTTTTAATTTTTTGCTAAAATCTTTTATTGACTGTAGTCAAAGAAATGCATTGTTGGTCCAGCTTTTTGAATGAAATCTTTTCTGCTATATTTTGCATTGTATCAAACTGACTCGGTAGCAACATTTACGTGTCATGCACATGGATAACCATATTTAAGCTAGTTTTTAAAAAAATCCAGCTACATTTTCACCAAGGCTTTAATTAAAAGGTGGTTAAAGGTGATAAAAATATTTACATTTTAGCAGCATCATTTATTTCACTCTGGTGTTGGGACTTGGGCCAGTGCTATTTTCCATGAATAAGCAACATGTATTCTGTTTTTAACTGTAGCCGGAATTTACCTTTTTTTCATAGACTCAGTCTCAGGCCTTTGAAAAATAAAGGCATTGTACTTTGATTCTATCAAAATAATTTCTGAATCTCATAGAAGAACTGTAGTTGTTAAAAGTAAACTCAAGGTGACTATCGCGCATGTTTTTATTATAACTAGTACTAGCACAACTCTCTCCCCTTTTAATTTTGTATGAGCTGGAGCTCTAATCATCCGGTGCTGTGGCATTCTGCTTTCCTCACCGTCCTCACAGGCCCCAGACACTGATTTCAGAAGTGCCTCATTACTGCATAATGTTCCCGGTTCATTGTCATGAACAGATAGCCTGAAGTGGAAGATACGCTATTTCAAGACAGTGATGTTTTTCTTTTTCCTTTTCTTTTTACATTTGAATAATGCATCAGTGTGAAAAACAGCACCTTCGATACTAAGTTTTGGAAGCCAAATCGAATTCCACAAAAATTTCAAAAGTTTGTGTCTCAAATGCTACTTTACTATTTACAAAGCTCAATTCATACCAGATAGGGAAAGCATGTGATATTTATTTAGTTGCTTTCCAGTCCCAGGCATTTTGGATAAATTGTATTATTTAATCCTTAAAATAGCTCTAGGAGGTAGGAATTAATATCCTTATTTTATAGAGGATGAAACTGAGAGTCAAGATGTAGTATTATTTACAAAACTATTAAGCGCGCAGCCTGGACTTGAACCCGGACCTGATACCAAAGACTGTCCATCTTTCCACTCCTCTGCCTGCAGTGAAGGAGAAAGAGATGTATTTAGTGAAAGTAGAAATGGCTGTGACCATCTGGAAGGATAGTTCTGCCAAGTTCTAATAGAAAAAGTGCTGGACCTTGCGAGGGCAAACATTAACGTACAGTTGAATCCCTTCATAGAATGGTCCCACTCCTATAGAATACTACGATATAAATTTTTGTTCGGAGTTTTGTGCCCATACTCAAGGGTACAGCATTGCCCATAATTACTGCTGTTGTAACTTTGTACATTAATGGCAATTTTGTGAGGCTAGGTGAGTTTTTCTATTTAGCAAGAGCTTGATTGTTCTCTCTAGACTTCCCTTAATCTTTGGCTGAGATCTTGTTAAGCATTTTGAGGATGAACTAATCAGCATTTTGCATCCTTTCAATAATGTGAATACTTTTTTTCAGCCTAATTTAATACAGGACTATTCAGATGGAAACAGATGGAAGGCTCTCACCAGTCATGGTCTGGGAAAATGGGCTGACTTAGTGATGCTGATGGGTAGGCAACCTCACTGAGGTTTAACCTGAGGTAGAGACTTCAGACAAACATTAGTAATGGGCAACGATTTATAAATTATAAGTAATCATTTACTCTCTCATTTTCAAAATTGAAATTCCTTCGGGGGGTATTATGAGAGGAAGGTGATCCATTCACAAAATCCCTCTAGCCAATTGATAATCTTTTGATAGTGGCTACTGATGCTTGAAAATCACCCCAGTGGATCGCTTCAGCGTCAAATTGGAATGCTTAATGTGAAACTAATTCTCCCCAAAGGAGAAGCAGCTCTAATTTTCCTGTAGAGGCTATCAGCCCTGCTTCTTTGAGTTTAGCGTTAGTAGATTACAGTGCTTTTCATGTTGTTCCTGGGTCAGGATAGTCGGGCACACTACAGCTGTAACAAGGAGCCTGCAGGTATTCGGATTGTGTTCTGATGAATGAGGCGGAAATATATTTTAATATCTTTCATGGCAAGAATCTTTTAGTGTAATTTCACATCATTTAAACATGTAAAGGCATGGGTAATAAACCAGTCTTTTTTCTCTATGCTACAGGGTGCAGATATTAAATTTCAGCAGTATAATTAAGACTTTGCCTTATGTTTTCTATTACTAAGCTGAATATTTTTCAATCAAGCTTTTGAAAGACAGTTCTTATAATTGGGTTTGAAACGGTTGGAAATCATCAGCTGTTTGTGTGATTTTCAGACACCTGTATGAAAACTGAAATAGTCAAATGCTTTCATATATAATATAATGGAACAATTATGTTATTTTCAGTTATTATATGGTTTAGGATGATGAGTTCACATACATATAAACATTTTCCTTACATTTTATACCAAATGCTTCTGGCTTTTCTTTCTTTTTTTTTTTTTAAGGTGCAAATTTATTTCTGTTGCAGAATATATTTTTTTCCATATTTATAAATCCTTCCACTCCCATAAGTACAAGTAAAATTCTAGGTTTTTTGTCAATCAATGTACTTTAAATGATATTTATAATACAATATAAGTTCATCAGTAGCTCTCCATATCTCTTTTATTGTTCTTGAATCTGCATCTAAATTTTATTTTTTTCACATTTTTTAATTGTTGTTCAAGTACAGTTGTCTCCATTTCCCCCCCACCACTCCCTCCCACTCCAGCCAGCCCTACTTCCCACCCTTGACCCTACTTCCCTTTGGTTTTGTCCATGTGTCCTTTATACATGTTCCTGAAAACCCTTCCCCCCACTATCCCCTCCCCCCTCCCCTCTGGTTACTGTCAGTTTGTTCTTGAGACTTTAAAATTCCTTCAGAGCCATATATATATAAAACCATACTCTTGTGTGTTTGGCTCTAATATATATATTACATATTTGATATATAAAAAGATTTAATAAGATATAATAATATATCTTATTATATTTCTTAATATAATATTATATTATATTACGTTATTGGGTCAAGTATTCCTAACTAATCCTTTGGCTATCATTTAAAATATTTTATAAAAATGATTTTTCCAAATAATATTAAAGATAGTATCTGAACTGGGATAACAGTAGAAACTTTCATCCAAGATTTTGGAGTTCAGAACAGGCAGAGCAGATAAACTACTGCTTTTACAGAATGGTTTCTGTTGTTCAGACGTGCCATTTACTCATTTAAAAAATACTAATAATCTATACTTATCATCTTGTACTTTTCTTCAGTGTTAATGAGTTGGTAATGCAATTGATCCTAAACTATTAACCTTAACAACTGCTTACCTTAGTTTTATATCTCTCACTATCCCTGAGATTTTACTGTAAAACTTACATCCAAATGGTTTTTTTCCTGCCAAAGGAAGCGTTCCTGTATTTGCAGACTGTTATGGAATGTTCTTGTGTAAAACTAAACTACACTAAACTATACTACCTTAATGATATTAAGATATATGTAATCTATATTTCACATTCCACAGAATCTAATTATTGTCTGTCCAAGAGAGAAAAATAACAAATAGAAGTTTCAGTTGTTGAAAGGGACCCAAATTAGTCTCAGAACAGAAAAAATGTCTAAACTATAATATATATTTGGGAAACTTCACAGTGATTTCCTATGAACGGTTTCTTGAGGTTTTTCTCATATTGAGGATTAATATGACTTTGATAGCTAGAGCAAAGTGTGGGAGGAAAAAATTATAGACAACTAAGAAAAGTGGGTGGTATCATTCATGTGATAGAGAGATGAACTATGGGATACAGATCTTGAGTTGGCAGAAAGTAAAGATTCAGGAAAACTTTCATAAAAATTAGAAAGGTAAAAACTATATTAGTAATTACTTCAAAAATGTGACATAAAAATAACATAAAACATAATTATGCAAAAATGGTAATATAATTTTTGGATTTATTTCTACAAAAATAAAAAATAAGAATTTAAAAGTATTTTTTATAGAGGGTGATGATAGGGAAGTGACAAAGAAGAAAGAAAATATGCATAAATCATGGGAATTAGTTTCTGATGACTATCTACAAGGAGATTATTTAAAAATTTTTTAGAAGATCCTAAAGTTGTGTTTGTTATAATGAAAAATATTACATTAATTTGGCTCTTGATAAGAGCTAACTCATAGCACTAAGTAAAATTTTCTTACCTCTCCTATTCCAATGCAAATTAGATGATAGCCATTACTTCATGGCAATTTACAATAATAAGCAAGAAATTTAAAATAACCGTAGTATGATAGTAAATGATAACCTCAAATATTTTGTTCACTGTGTTTGTTAAAAATGCCAAATCTTTATTCTGTATACACCAGAGATACGGTCCTTGGGAAACTAGAGAGATTTTGTGAATATAATCACCTACAACATCGGAATATTGAGCCCTTCAGCATTGGGTATTATAGGTGCTGGAGATATAGTAGTGAAAAACACCAAAGTCAAGGTTCTCACAGTATTTATATTCCCCTGGGAGAATAAAGACAACTACAAAGAGAGACAAAGGTATGGAAAATATGCCAATTTGCATTAAATACAATTGATAAAAAAATTAAATAGAGTAAGAACAAATTTTTTTAGGGTAAGAATAATTTGAATAAATTACCCTAGAATAACTTCATTGAAATGAAATATTTCTATTCTTGCTTTATATACCATCAAAAAATTTACTAATAATAAACTTCTGCTCCATATTTAATTATACATAATTCATTTCTACACTTTTCCCCATATTACCAAGACCAGATTATGATTCTAGTACATTTGAATCATGCAGAGAAAAGATTTCAGATAAAAATGATCCATGGAAATAAAGACTGACATCTTTTTTGCTTCAAGAAACTACAACTAAATAGCTAGCAGAGTTTTGAATTAGCCCGTGAACAGCTGTGTGCGAATCTTGGAGTAAAGTACTTTTAATCAGAGTGATTTTTAATCCTATTAAAATATTTACAGCAGGTGTAGCTAAGTACGATTCAGTATATAATTTTTTATCAATCTGGTTTTGGTTTTGGTCACTGAAAGCATACATTGAAAACGTAACTAAATTAGAAATCTAAGATGTAGGCCCATTTGTCAATATAGTAGGTGATCCACAGCAGGTAATAAATAAACTTTTTTTTAAGGGATTAGTCTGTTTATGTGAGCAGAAGCTGGGGTTACTTCCATCCCTGGAAGATTTACTGAGTCTTGGGACATGGAAGGTAGAAGCCCAAATCCACCATAGACAACTTTGTTGGGTCAATAGAGTTTAAAAACTTTATTTTTGTAATACTTTCTTGTTCGAGATGTAATTCACATATCACACCATTCACCTATTTTAAATGTTCAATTTAATTTTTTAGGATATTCACAGGATTGTGTAACTATCATTACAATCTAACTTTAGAATATTTTGTCCCCATTAAAGAAGCCCCAATTTTATTAACAGTCACTCCACATCCCTCCAAACTCCCTTCATCCTAGGCAATCATTTATTTACTCTATATTTCTATAGTTTTGGCTATTCTGGACATTTCATTCCGTCTTTTTATGGCCAAATAATATTCCATTTTGTTTATCCATTCATGAGTTGATGGACATTCGGGTTGTTTCCACTTTTTACTTTTTGGTTCATATAACTAATGTCCCTATAAATACATGTGTATACTTTTTCTGTGGATGTATATTTTCATTTTTGGGAGGTATATTTACCAAAGAGTGGAATACTGGGTCACATGGTAACTCTACATTGCCTTTCCTAAAGAACTGTCAAACTGTTTTCTGAGATGGCTCCGCCATTTTACATTCCTTTCAGCCACATGTGAGAATTCCAGTTTCTCTGTATCCTCACTAACACTTGTTATTGTCTTTTTTTATTATAGCCATCCCAGTGGATGTGCAGTGGTGTGTCCTGGTTTTGATTTGCATTTCCCTAATGGCCAATGATGTTCAACATCTTGTCATGTGATTATTGGCCATATGGAGATCTTCTTTAGAGAAATATCTCTTCCAATCTTCATTTTTTTTTAAGATTTTATTTTTATTTATTTTTTTTAGAGAGAGGGGAAGGGAGGGAGACAGAGAGGGAGAGAAACATCAATGTGTGGTTGCCTCTCACATGGCCCTCATGGGGACCTGGCCCGCAACCCAGGCATGTGCCCTGACTGGGAATCGAACAGGGATCCTTTGGTTCCCAGCCCGCGCTCAATCCACTGAGCTACACCAGCCAGGGTCAATCTTTGTTCATTTTTAAATTGGACTGTTTGTCCTTTCATTATATTGTGGTAAACATCTTTATACATTCTGGATACAAGTCATTTATCAGATATATGATTTGCAAATATTTTCTCCCATTCTGGGTGTTGTCTTTTTAATTTCTTGATTGTATCATTTGCAGCACAAAAATTTTTGATGTTAATGAAATCTAATTTATTTTTCTTTTGTTCACTTATATCTTTGATGTCATATAAGAAACATTTGAATGTGTAGTCAATAAACACTTTGTGCTAAGCACTACACTACTGCTAAGCATGCGTGAGTACCGGGATTGGCAACTTTTCTGAAGTTACATCCTAAATCATCCTGATTAATTTTATTATATTTGAGAAGATAATTAAGGGGGCAAAATGGTCATGAAACTACTGTGATTTGGAGCGGCTGATCAAGCCACTCAGTAAACATACAGATGGGAATGCAAGGAGGCAGTGGTACTTTTAGGACTCAAAGATTTCCTTCCCCTTCCTCCCAACCACCTCTTAAACCCTAAATAGTTTTTTTTTTTTCGTAAGTACTTTCCTGTAAGGGTGTGGTGATGAGGTTTAACCCTGGCCCTGGATGTGCAAATAATCACTTATATGTCATGTAATTACATTAATTACTTCATTTAATTTTTCTGAGATTCCCACATCCAGCTCCTCTAACCAACTCACTCCCTGCTGTTTCATAACCTGGTTCTCTCTAAAGGACACATTCCCGTGAGACTTCCTGAAGTGGGTGCTTCTCATTCTGTCATGCTCCATGTATCACAGATCCTTCAACCACATTTCATTTGAGTTGTATGCTCTCTGGAAACCACTCCCCATCCTTTAGGTTCACAATAATTGACTGCCATTTTGTTCACTCTCTCATGCCCACCAAGGCTTTAGCATCTTGCTCACAGATTTCCCCTTAGACTTTAGACCTACTATTCTTCTAGGTGTCTTCATGTGTATATTAGCCACTTCCTTTTTCTTTACTACTTCCAATGGCTCCTTATTGTCTACTAGGTGAGATTCAAACTTCTGAAAATAGTACTCAGTGCTCCAAACCTAACTGTCCAACATTATTATACCCAGTGCTTGGTGCTAACTGACCACAAGAGCCAGAGCTGTCCTTTTCGTGACCCAACCGACTACCACAGCCTGTGTGCATTTCCAGCTCTGTGCTTTTTCTTGTGCAGTTCCTAGCACTGAAACCATTCTCCTTTCTCTTATTCATAGTCTTTGCATCATTTAACACCCAAATCTAGTTCTTCCTTTTCCTTGACTACTCAGCACTATTTTCTATTACACTTCTTTGAGCCAGACAATTAATACTTATTAGGAACTGTTTCTTTACTATAGTTTCTAATACTCTGTACAGTTCAATTTAACACTAAGAATACACACTTTTATTTTCGCATGCCTTTGTGTTTGTAAGACTTTTTTCTTCTCAGTAGATAAGAGTTATTATAAGTCAATGTTACACATCAGTGAGCACTTAGTGTTTATACCCTGACTTCCTTTGGAAATCTGAGTATCAGTGAGATGAGTTTTATTTAATAATAATAATAACAATAATAAACCATTTTATCTTTTTTTAATTTGGATAGAAATGTATAACTGTGATCACTCGACATATATCCTCTCTTTAGATGAGCTTGATATTCCACATGAATGTGTGTATGTGTGTGTGTGTGTGTTTAATCAAATTATGTTGGTTTTTATGACAATGACTCAATGTTGAAGTCTCAGGACTTACATCAAAAGATCACAAAGCTGATAATAATAGAAAATGATATATAGTTTGTGTCTTGTAGTTCTGTATGACAGTTTGAGAATAATTGAAATATTATCTTTAATTTTTTCTTTTTAACAAGTAGCTAACCAACTGACAATATTAAGACAGTATTTCTATATGTGGATTTTGTTTTTGAGTGGAATGGCAAATCAACAGTGTGCAACTGCTGTGTTCCTAGATGACAAATGTCAGTGAACTGTGCTTGTCTTGAATACCCACTTCTGTTGGTTTTGGTACAATTCAATATCCATGCTAGTTTACAGGCAGCAGCCTGAAATCTCCAACAGAAAATAACTGATATGTCTCAGTAACCAACACACTTGATCTTTGGCAAAGTAATTTGAAACTGTGTGTTACATTTTATCAAGTGACAAAAATTTTAGATAGTATGTTTCTAGAATCTCTCAGGCGTAAACTCTACAGGGCTCTCGCTATTATTTGAGCATCTTGCTCAACTATTTTGCTGTTTACTTCTTAAGAAGTAATACAAATGAAAAATGTGAAGGAAACAAACCAGGTTACAAGGACATTTGCTGTGCCAATTGCATACATCTACCACAGCCCTTATAAAATAGTCATCATTAGATTGTGAATTATTTATTTTTTTGAGGGCAAGGACTATGCTTTACTTCATTTCTGAACCTAGCACACACAATACATAGCTTATAATAGGTGCTCAATAAATTGCTGCTGAATTTACCCATATGTTTCTGGAGTGGGTTAATATAGAATGACGCTTTAATATTTAGACTTACAATGAATTCTTAATGTTTGACTCATTGACCAAAAATTGTATCTTAATAGATTCATAAATAATAATTAAACTCATGTCACATTTTACAGTTAGAAAAATGTTTTTACCAGCTACTGAATTCTTCACCAAGTGAATGACACCATTCTATGGACCAGGATACTGGGTAGACACTGTGTACAGAACAGACGTGTGTGGGCTTGCTTGGTCTCATAGCTGGAGATGAAGAGAGTGCGGTTTGGGGTTTAGTCTTTGTGGAGACACTGCAGCTGTGTATATATGAACCATGTTCTTCTTTCCTCATTTTAAAACTTCATTTTTCTAAAGGTGATATTCTGCCTATCTTGCCTCAACTTCACACCCAGATAACATTTGAAGAATGTGAAAATTACCCTGACAAAACACCAGAGAACTTTCCAGACATGAGATATTCAGGAACTGGTGCTAAATCACAAGGCAACACAAAAGGCAAAGCTCCTGGAGAGAAAATATATGAAGTTCACCTATAGGTCACCATTTCCCAACCCTCACTTTCCATACTCACTCCTTCCATTTTAAGGAAAAATAGAAGCTCATGTGTTACTTAAATACCCACAAGTTTCCTGTGGTACTCATATCAAGTCCATGTTGCTCCGGGTGAAATTTCTCCCCTTTGCTTGGTGTATTAAGATGTCTTTTGGAAGAATTTATGGAAAATCAATCATACGACATCATAGTTAAGGCTTGGGAAATAATTTAGATAAAATCCTGACTCTATCTGTTAGTGGCTGTGGCAGAAATTAGAGGTTTGCTCCTCTGGCCTCCCGTCTACACCCCTTTTCTTCTTGTACCTTTTACTGTTTGACACTGACTCAAACTGTCGGTCTTGTGCTGTCACCCTTTGCCCCAGACAACCATCCAGTGTAAACTCGTTTGATTTTAACTTTCATACAAATTAAATTATTCACTATGTACTCTTTTGTGTTCAGTTTTAGTCAGCATAATATCTGTGAGGTTCAACCATATTACATTAATTTTCCCTTTTAATTGTGGGTGTGTAGTCCCTTTATATTTACAATAATTATTAAAATGTTTGGGTTTAAATATACTGTCTTGTTATTTTTTTTCTTTCTGTTGCTTTTTTTTTTTTCACTCTGTTGCTCTTTCTTCCTGACTTTTGTGTTGATTGAATATTTTTTTTGTGTGTCCCATTTTATTACCTCTATTGGCTTCTTAGCTATATACCTTTTTTCAAAATTATATTTTATTGATTATGTTATTATAGTTGTCCCAATTTTTCTCTTTGCCCAGCTCTGCCTAGCATCCTCCACTCCGTCAGGCAATCCCTATGCCATCGCCCATGTTCACGGGTCATGCATGTATGTTCTTTAGCCACTATATTCCCTATACTGTACTTTATATCCCCATGACTATTCTATAACTACCCATTTGTACTTCTTAATCCCTTCACCTTTTTCTCCAACCCTCAGGCCTCCTCCCATCTGACAACCGTCAAAATGTTCTCTGTATCTATGATTCTGTTTCTGTTCCTGTTCTGCTTGTTTGCTTAGTTTGTTTTATAGATTCATTTATTGATAGATATGTATTTATTGTCATTTTATTGTTCATAATTTTGATCTTCTTAAAGAAGACCCTTTAACATCTCATATAATACTGGTTTGGTGGTGATGAACTCCTTTAGCTTTTTCTTGCCTGGGAAGTTCTTTATCTGTCTTTCCATTCTAAACGACAGCTCGGCTGGGTAGAGTAATCTCGGTTGTAGGTCCTTGCTTTACATCACCTTGAATTTTTCTTGACAATCCCTTGTAGCCTGCAAGTTTCTTTTGAGAAAGCAGCTGACAGTCTTATGGGAGGTCCCTTGTAGGTAACTGTTTTTAAGATTCAGTCCCTTTGGCATTTTAACTTGAAAGAGGTCTTGGTGTGGGCCTCTTTGCATCCATCTTGTTTGGGACTCTCTGTGCTTCCTAGACTTGTATGTCTTTCTCCTTCACCAAGTTAAGGAAGTTTTTGTCATTTTTTCAGATAGGTTTCCAATTTCTTGCTCTTTCTCTTCTCCTCTGGCACCCCAATGATGCAAATGTTGGTAGCCTGCTGTTGTTCCAGAGCTCCTTACACTACCCTCATTTTTTTGGATTCTTTTTCCTCTTCTTGCTGTTCTGATTGGTTGTTTCTTGCTTTCTTATATTCCAAATTGCTGATATGATTTTTGGCTTCTTCCATTCTACTGTTGATTTCCTGTAAATTGTCCTTTATTTTAATTAGTGTGTCATTCATTTCTGACTGAATCTTTTTTATGCTGTTGAGGTTCTTACTAAGTTCCTTGAGCACTCTTATAACCAGTGTTTTGAACTCTGCATCTCATAGATTGCTTACTCCATTTTGTTTAGTACTTTTTCTGGAGTTTTATTCTGTTCTTTCATTTGGGCCATGTTTCTATGTCACCTCATTTTGGCAGTCTCCCTATGTTTGTTTCTATGTATTAGGCAGAGCTGCTATGTCTTCCAGGCTTGCTAGAGTGGCCTAATGTAGTAGGTGTCCCGTAGGGTCCAGGTGGCACAGCCTCCTCTATCACCCAACCTGGGTACTTGAGGTGTGCCCATCATGTGTATTGTGTACACCCTCTTGTCATAGTTGGGCCTTGGTTACTGTTGGCATGTCCAAGGTCAGCCATGCCCTGTTTTCTATCCTGGGTCACACAGCATAAGCTACAAAGTGATCTGCAAATGGCTGCTGTTGTGCTGGGCTTGTAGGTGCCAAGGTGAAGCCAAGCTGTGAATCAAGCCAGCTGCTGCTAGTGCCAGACTTGGGGCCACTTACCAAGAGGTATGGGGCTCATTGAGGCCACATCTGCTTGTTTGAAAGAATTTTGGAAAATCTGAAGCATGAGCCAAAACAAACCATTTGTATGGGAAAGCCACTGGAAACAGTTTGGGTGAGCCTGAAAGTAGAGTAGGAAGGGGCCTCAGGGAACTACTAGTGTGGGACCAAACGTGTGAGCCAGGTTGATGAGGTCTCAGATATGGCACTTGCCTGCCAGTTCTGTGGGATGATGGCTCAGAAAAAGAATAATGGCCTCTGCCAACACTTCTATCTGGGAGAAAGCTACATCCTCAGCTCTTGCCCTGATGCCAGACAATTCTATTCCTCCTCATATGTCTCTGGTGCCTTTCAAGCAGCTACCCCTATGCTGGAGTTCAGGGGGAATGAGTCTGAGTAAGTCTGTGTATGGGCAACTGTAAGAGGATCTTCCAGGGAGTTCAACAATTTCTGTCATCTACAGCTTCAATCCCCACTAGTTTTTATAGCCAGAATTTGTGGAGACCTATTTTACTGCCCCCTGGAACATGAGGCTGGGGTGCTTGGTGTGGGGCTGGAACCCACTGTTCCTGATTTTTATCTGCTACACATGAGCATGGGGCCAGCCCATTCCACATTTCCACACTTCCTACCAGTCTCGATGTGGTTTCTTCTTAATTTCATAGTTGTAGAACTTCCATTCAGCCTGATTTCTTATGGTTCCGAAGGATGGTTGTTCTGTAGTTTACTTGTAATTTTGATGTAGTTTTGTGAGGAGGTGAGATGTATTTACCAATACTGCCATCTTGACTGAAAGTCTAACTATATACCTTTTATTATTTTCTAAGTAGTGATTTATGTCATATGTCCTTAATATAACATAATCTATCTAAAGGCAATATTCACCTTGAATTTATTTTTGTGTATGGTGTAAGTTGGTGATTGAGTTTCATTTTTTTTGCATGTAGCTGTCCAGATCTCCCAACACCATTTGTTGAAGGGGCTATTTTTACTCCATTTTATGCTTCTTCCCCCTTTGTCAAATATTAACTGACCATAAAGACTTGGGTTTATTTCTGGTCTCTCTGTTCTCTTCCATTCATCTATGTGTCTGCTCTTATGCCAGTACCAGGCTGTTTTGATTACAGTCGCCTTGTAATACAATTAGTTATCAGGTATTGTGATTCCTCCTACTTTGCTCTTCTTTCTTAAAAGTGCTGCAGTTATTTGGGATTGTTTATGGTTCCATATAAATTTCTGAAATGTTTGTTCTATATCTGTGAAATATGTCATTCGTATTTTAATAGGGATTGCATTGAATCTATTAATTGCTTTGGGTAGTATGGACATTTTGATGATGTTAATTCTTCCAATCTATGAACATGGCACATGCTTCCATTTGTTTGTGTCTTCCTTAATTTCTTTCTTCCATGTTGTGTAGTTTTCTGAGTGCAGGTGTTTTACCTCCTTGGTTAGGTTTATTCCTAGGTACTTTATTTTTCTTGCTGCTATATCAAATGGGATTTTTTTCCTGATTTCCATTTCTGATATTTCATTGTTGGTGTGCAAAAATGCCTTTGATTTCTGAATATTGACTTTGTAACCTGATGTTTTGCCACATTCACTTATTAGGTCAAGTAGTTTTTTGGTGGAGTTTATAGGATTTTCTATGTACAGTATCATATCATCTGCCAACAATGACAGTTTTTTTTCCTCCTTTCCTGTTTGCATGCCTTTTATTTCTTTTTCTTGTCTCATTGATGTGGCTAGGACTTCCAATACTATGTTGAATAGAAGTGGTGAAAGCAGATATCCTTGTCTGATTCCTGATCTCAGTGGGAAAGCTTTTAGTTTTTGCCCATTGAGTATGATGTTGGCTTTAGGTCTCTCATATATGACCTTTATTATGTTGAGGAATGATCACTCTATTCCCACTTTGCTGAGTGTTTTTATCATAAATGGGTGCTGTACCTTATCAAATGCTTTTTCAACATCTATTGATATGATCATGTGATTTTTGTTCTACCTTTTGTTTATGTGATGTACTACGTTTATTGATTTGTGAATATTGTGCCATCCTTGCATTTCTGGGATGAGCCCCACTTGATCATGGTGTATGATCTCTTTAATGTATTGCTGGATGTGGTTTGCCAGTATTTTGTTGAGGATTTTAGCTTCTATGTTCATTAGCGATATTGGCCTACAGTTTTCTTTCTTTGTTGTGTCTTTATCTGGTTTTGGGATTAGGATGATGCTGGCTTCATCAAAAGAGTTTGGGAGTCTTCCCTCTTGTTGAATTTTCTGGAATAGTCTGTGAAGGACGGGGGTTAACTCTTCTTTAAATGCTTTGTAAAATTCTCCTTTGAAACCATCTGGTCCAGGGCTTTTGTGTGTTGAAAGCTTTTTGATTCTGCTTCAATTTCATCATCTGTTATTGGTCTTTTCAGGCTTTCTGCTTTTTCTTCAATCAGTTTTGGAAGATTATGTCTTTCTAGAAATTTGTCCATTTTACCTAGGTTTTCAAATTCCTTGGCATATAGTTCATAGTAATTTCTTATAATTATTTGTGTTTCTGTGACATCAGTTGTAATATCTCGTCTTTCATTTCTAATTGTGTTTATTTGGGTCCTCTCTCTCTCTTTTTTTTTTAAAGATTTTATTTTTATTTATTTCTAGAGAGAGGGGAAGGGAATGAGACAGGGAGAGAAACATCAATGTGTGGTTGCCTCTCTCATGGCCCTCACGGGGACCTGGCCTGACAACCCAGGCATGTGCCCTGACTGGAAATTGAACCGGGACCCTTTGGTTCCCAGCCCGTGCTCAATCCGCTGAGCTACACCAGCCAGGGCTCTCTTTTTTTCTTGATGAGTCAGCTTAAAGGCTTGTTGATTTTATTTATTTTTTCAAAGAACCATCTCCTGGATTTATTGATTCTTAGAATTGTATTTTTAGTCTCTATGTCATTTAATTCTGCTCTGATCTTGGTTATTTCCTTCCCTCTACTGCTTTGGGCTGTCTTTGTTGCTGTTCCTCAAGTTTTTGTAGGCTTAGGGATAGGTTATTTGTTTGAAATGTTTCTATCTTTTTTTTTTGGCAGGCCTGTATTGCTATGAACTTCCCTCTCAGGAAAACTTATGTGCCATAAGTTTTGGATTCTTGTGAGTTCATTTTCTTTTTTTTCCAGAACCTTTTTGATTTCTTCCTTAATCTTATTCTTGACCAATTCATTGTTTAATAGTATGCCATTCAATCTCCATGAGTTTGAATGTTTTGGGTTTTTTTCTTTGAGGTTGACTTCTAGTTTCAGTCCCTTGTGGTCAGAGAAAATGCTTGATATGATTTCAATTTTCTTGAATTTGTCAAGGCTTGTTTTGTGTCCCATCATGTGGTCTATCTTTGAAAATGTTCCATGTGCATTTGAAAAGAATGTGTATTTTGCTTTTTTGGCATGAAAGGCTCTCTATATATCAACTAAGTCCATTTGATCTAGGATATTGTTCAAAGACTTACATATAAATCATGACACCATAGAAGTTCTAGAGGAAAACATCAGCAGGAAAATCTCAGACATTCCATGCGGCAACATCTTCACTGATATGTCCCCTAAAGCAAGGGATATAAAGGAAAGAATAAACAAATGGGACCTCATCAAATTAAAAAGTGTCTGCGTGGCTAAAGAAAACAGCATTAAAATGAGAGGAGAACCAACCATGTAGGAAAACATATTTGCCAATGATACCTCAGACAAGGGTTTGATCTCCAAAATATATAAAGAACTCATATGACTCCACTCCAGGAAGACAAAAAAACCCAGTTAAAAAATGGCCAAAAGACTTGAACAGACACTACTCCAAGGAGGACATACAGAGGGCCCAGAGACAAATGCAAAGATGCTCAACAGCACTAGCCATCAGAGAGATGCAAATTAAACCACAATGAGATACCACCTCACACTGGTCCGAATGGCCATCATAAGCAAATCAACAAACAAATGTTGGAGAGGATGCAGAGAAAAGGGAACCCTAGTGCACTGTTGGTGGGAATGCAGACTGCTGCAGCCACTGTGGAAAACAGTATGGAATTTCCTCAGAAAACTAAAAATGGAACTGCCTTTTGACCCAGCAATTCCACTGCTGGGATTATATCCTAAGAACACTGAAACACCAAACCAAAAAAACATATTCACCCCAATGTTCATAGCAACACAATTTACAACAGCCAAGTGCTGGAAGCAACCTAAGTGTCCATCAGTAAATAAGTGGATCACAAAACTATGATACATTTACACAATTAAATACTACGCAACAGAGAGAAAGAAGGATCTCCTACCCTTTGTGACAGCATGGATGGAACTGGAGAGCATTATGCTAAGTGAAATAAGCCAGGTGAGGGACAAATACCATATGATCTCACCTTTAACTGGAACATAATCAACAAAAGAAAAAAGCAAGCAAAATATAACCAGAGTTGTTGAAATTAAGAACAATGTGACAGTGTGACCAGAGGGGAGGTAGGAGTGGATAATGGGGGGAAGGGTTTTCAGGAACTACTATAAAGGACACATGGACAAAACCAAGGGGAAGGGTGGAAGCAAAGGAGGGAGGTGATTTTGGCTGGGGCGGGGGAGAGTGGTGGGGGTAAAATGCAGACAACTGTAATTGAACAACAATAAAATAATTAAAAAAATAAATAAAGGCAATATTCTACTTTTTTGTATTTCCTACTTTCTTTTCACACATCCCATCTCTCATTTCACAAATATAATAATGTTAATCAGTGTTATTCTATTGTACCCTCTCCCAAATTTCATTTGAAATCTCTCAAATGACTGTCCATTTTTTTGGTAACAAATTTAAATTCCTAATATGGCTTTTTAAATCCACCGTGTTTAGGGTTTGGTCCACATCTCTAACCTCACCTATTGCCACTTCAACTCCAGGAATACCGGCTTTCTTATAATTTTTCAAATACGTCATGGTGTTTGAAACCTCTGTGTCTTCTGGAATATACTTCTCCTTTTGATACTTTAAGAATTTTTCTGAGGAATTGTATGTCTGTGCAACTTTTCCTGACTCCTCTCTTCCAGGAGGAATTTATCATTCTCTACTCTGTTGTACTTATATCTGATGCTTCTTGTGCTCCACTTCAGATATTCTTTGCCTTACCTCTTATTCCAGCCACACTGGAATGACATTTTCTGTGAAGATGGTGCCCATGTTTTTACAGGTACAAACTGATAGTGCCTGCCTCAGGCTTGTGCAGTATACAAGGACATTGATATATATCTCACTCTCTCAATCTACACCCATGGATTCTTCACTTTATAGTGGAGTAACTTGGGATACCCCTGGGAATTTTTCATCACTCAAGCATATGAAAACCCAGAAGTGATGAAGAGTTAATGCTCTGGGGGATTCCCTTGACCAATGAAGAACATAGTGTCAGATAAATGCTTCCAGTTTTCTTTCCCTTGCAGATTATCAGGGTGGCTTTAAAGACTGAATATACAGCCATGTGTATGGGTAGCCTGCCAATTCAATAGTGAATCTTGGATTGCCTCTCCCCGCTTTCCTACTTTGCTTCCTCTTTCCTAACTGTTCTTCCATGAGTCACACTCCTTTGTCTCAGGCTCTGTATTCTGAGGAACCCAGGCTGAGACTGTATGTGTATTATTTTGATAACACTGTATTGTAATTATTTAAATTTTTCAAATATCTTAGAACAGGAATCTATCAACCCCCAAAATATAGAACTGGTAAAAGCAGAGCATGTCTAATTAAAATGATTATGAGGAAAGAGACTTTGAAAACCAAAAACAATGTACTAATTAAGCTGTAACTTTATGAGAGTTGGAAAATATGTTTTATTAATCTTTGACTTCTAACAACCTAGTATAGTGGCTCGCTTGCAGCAAGTAGTCTACAATGTTTGTTAAACTGCACTAAGTTGAATTGAGGAAACTGAAGTTTAGGAAATATGAGTAATTTCATTTAGGTTACAGCGATTGCAGATAAAGGAGGAAAGAAAACAGAGATGTAGCTCTAGGAAAGTGAGGTTTAGTAGAAAAGACAATAAAACTTTTTCTGTAAGCTCAATTTTTCCATTCTTGACTCAGTAGGTAATTTTCAAACTGTTGTCCTGGTTTCTGCTATATACGTGCAGTAATAGATTGCAATTGAATTTAAAAAAACCCAATTTGCTAAGTTATTTAAAAAATGAAAGGTATAGAAAAGTTATCATTTATAATTATTTTTAGTCACAAATGTGGAATAGGTGAGGTAGAAAGCTAAAGATAATTTCCAGAAAGTAAACATGCCACTACAAAACCGAAGAGACGCAAATAGAAGTTCTCTTATGTGGTGTGATTATGATCAATATTGAAAGGTGTCATTATTTATTAAAAATGACAGAAACTCCAGAGGGATAGATTTTTGAAGTTAGTTATTGTGAGCAAGGTGTTCTGAACATTCATAGGTAGGGAATAAAATCCAAATGGAAAAACCTGGCCAAGAATTTAAGCTCTACAAAAATTAGCAAGGTGTATTTTTTGTATGAATAAAGTGTTTTATCAATTGATCCACCCACTCACTCATCCTAATGGTGTTGAGGTTAGCATAGGAAACCTGTGTTAGTGTCTATTTATTACCATCAGTCAATAATTTTTTTTTGTCAATCATGTTTCTTTAAACCAGAACTTTAAACTTTATAGAGACCAAGTTAGTAACTGATCTTCATTTTCTTTATTGTAAAAATTGAGCTTATTTATGGTATTTGTGAGCAAAATTGTAGTCTTAAATGCATCTATCTAATCA
This sequence comes from Micronycteris hirsuta, assembly GCA_004026765.1. Lineage (NCBI taxonomy): Eukaryota > Metazoa > Chordata > Mammalia > Chiroptera > Phyllostomidae > Micronycteris > Micronycteris hirsuta. Next base: position 113,495 of record PVJI01001609.1, on the reverse strand, counting down.
TTCAACGTTAATGTAACTCATGCTTTGTGCTAACTCCTAAGATTCAGTAGGGAAATAGTTTATAGTTATGAGAGATGGAAGGGACACCAAGAGAGATTACAGGATGGACCAAGAGACAGAGCTACTGACTAATGACACGGTCTTGTAGAAAGGTTAAGAGACTTGCCCCAGATCGCAGATCTTATACATTATTTTTCAGAATGTCGTTATTTCCAGATACTATTTTTGTTTGCATTAATGCTCTCCCTAAGCATTTCTGAATGAAGAACTAGTAAGACAGCCAATGGCAAAAGGTAGCTGTGCAAATGAGAAAACACTGAAAATGAAACTCTTTGAAAGAGGAAGGGTTAGGGATAAATTGGGAAGTAGTGGGGGGAAAATTTAGGATAATTTCATCAGGAAATTTTTCAGACTTGGATTTTTCCTCCTGTTAAGTTACATTTGGTTTAAAAAATAAAAAAATATAAACTAATGACAATTTATTGAGAGTATAACATATTCTGGGTACTTTAATATATATATATTACTCATGAAATATCCACAACTGTTCTGTAAAACACTGTACTGTTAAATCTGAATGGCTATTCCTGCCTGGTGTTACAGTGTACGTGTTATTCCTTAGTGATCATCATTGTCCAGAGTCTGACACACAGCTTTCAGGTTCAGAAGCTGGGTTATTATGTGGTCACCCAGAAGTTACAGGCCCAGGCAAATTGATTCCTTCTAACCAAACTAACAAGAGTCTGATTATAAACCACAACATCAATTTGCAAGTCTCTATGAGGAAATTAACTGCCAAGTAGACTAAAATAGTTATGTCAACTTGTCAGCGCATTTTATTTCCTATGGGAAAGAAGGCTTGGGAAATAAAATTAAGGACAGAAGAATGCCAAACAAGTATGCAATTAGAAGAAAGTGAGTTGGATGCTTTTAATAAGAAAATTGTCATTTAGTTATTGGAACACAATGTGCCTTCTCCACAAGACTATACCTCTTTGTCTAAGAGATGTGAGTATTATTTCAACCAGCCCATTCTTTCTGTGTTAATATGCCTCAGATCGTGGCCAGTTGTGGATTCTGCCACAGCAAGACAGAGAAGATTGGGAGTTAGTATTGGATTATAATTAGAAGTTTGAAGCAAGACTTAGAAGTTTAAAACAAAGCTTTATGAAGTAGAAAAATTGTTATGTGTAGCTATATGAAATGCCAGCTCTGGGCTTCTTAACATGTAATAATAAAAAATGCAAAATTAAAGAAAAATTGAAATTAAGTACAAACTGACAGTACCCAGAGGGAAGGTGGGAGGGGATAATGAGGGGGGAGAGGGAAGGGTTTTCAGGAACATCTATAAAGGACACATGGACAAAACCAAAGGGGGATGGGATCAGGGGTGGGAGCTGGTGGTATCTGGGGTGGGGGGGTGGGGAGAAAATAGAGACAACTGTACTTGAACAACAATTTTAAAAAATGTGATAATATTTTCAAAGTGATTTAAAAATAACTTTTAAAAAGTCATTAATTTGGGTGTTCTTATAAGGAATAAAAATACAAATCAAGGAAAAGAACCTTCAGAGAAAAGAATAGTTACATCCACTAATAAATTTAGAAGGAATAGTAGAGGTAGATTACCATTTTGCAGCCACTGTGGTTGATTTAGAGAATAATCCATTGATTCTAAAAGTTTTAAGAGCAATGGAATATATTGATGTATTATCATAGCATCTCCCCAGAGATTTCTTATTTCCAAAGTGAGAAATGGTAACTTTACAGTGAAGAAACCTGTCTGACACCACCTTATTGAGCGATCAAAATGAATATCATCAGTGAGGAGAGATAAACTGAAATTCGATTCCTGATGTGATGTGCTGAGAAAGTCACAACATAGTTTATATAGTATTCCTGTTGAAAATGTATAACCTGAACCTAATCGCATGGAAACATCAGACAGACCTAAAGGGACTTTTGAAAAATTTCAATGTCTTGGAAAACAAAGTGTGAAGGACTGTTTTAGATGAAGAAGACTAGCAAGCTATGCCAACTACATGTAATGTGTAATTTTGTACCTGAATCAGAAAAAAAAAGTGTAAAGGACATTATGGAAATAATTGTATAAAAATGAAAAAGACTGTATGTTACCTAAAAGTGTTGTATAAATGTTATATTCTTGAATTTTATAAATGTACTGTGGCTACATAAGAGAATGTTGTAGAAAATGAATACCGAAGTATGTAGGTATAGAGAACATAATTCTGCAAATAACTCTCAAATGATTCAGGAAAAAATTTTGTAATATGCGTGGAAACAGAGAAATAAAATATGGCAAAATCATAAGAACTAGTGAATCTGGTTGAAGGGTATTCAATAGTTCTTTGCTCTATGCTTCCAACCCTTCTGTAAGTTTGAAATCATTTCAACATTATAAATAAAATTTTTAATTATGTTTTATTGATTATGCTATTGCAGTTGCTCTGATATTTCTCCCAACCAAAAATGGCTGATTTTTGCTTCCTTATGTTTCGCATCTTTGATTCTCAAGCTTCATCCACTCTACTATTATTTCCCTGTAAATTGTTCATTATTGCAATTAGTGTATCCTTTGTTCTGACTGGATCTTTTTTATGCTGTTGAGGTCGTCATTAAGTTCCTTGAGCATCCATATAACCAGTGTTTTGAACTCTGCATCTGATAGATTATCTCCATTTCATTTAGCTCTTTTTCTGGAGTTTTGATCTGTCTTTTCATTTGGGCCATGTTTCTTTGTCTCCTTATTTTGGCAGCCTCCCTGTGTTTGTTTCTATGTATTAGGTAAAGCTGCTTTGACTCCATGTCTTGGTAATGTGCCCTAATGTAGTAGGTGTCCTATAGGGTCCTGTTGGCACATCCTCCCTTATCACCCAAACTGGGTATTCAAGGTACACCCTTCCTGTGGGCTGAGTACAGGTTGCTTTTGGCAGATCAATGGGAGGGATTTACTCAGGCCAGTCAGCTGCAAGGACTGGCTGTGACTACTGTCCACAACCCTCCACCCTCCATGGAGGATCAGCTGTGCAGGGGAAGGGTGGTGGTGCTCTGATGTGGTTTGTAGTTATCCACTGGGTGTGCTGGCCCTGGAGTTTCCTGGGTGGTGCAGGCCAAGGTCTGCTCCCACCTGTTTTGCCTGGGGCACCCTGCCTGGGGTATAAAGCAATCTGAAATGACTACTGCTTGTGCTGGGGGTCTTGGAGATTCCCAGGCAAAGCCAAACTGTGTGTCTAGGCTGGCTGCTGCTAGTGCTGGGCATGGGGCGCACTGAGCCCAGCTGTTGCTTTTGTGAGAGGATTTAGGCAGTTGTGAAGCATGAGCCAAGATCAGCCATTCATATGGAAAAGCAGCTTGGGTGGGCTCATAAGTTGGTTGTGGCTGAGTTTCTGGATATCTCCAAGGTGGGTCAAACAGTGTTAGCCAGGGTGATGAAATCGTAGACATGGGACCAGCTTGCCAGCTCATTCTGGATGGATGTGGTTTCTTTAATTCCATAGTTGTCAGATTTCCATTCAACCTGATTTCTGGTGGTTCTGAGGGATGGTGGTTCTATATTTTAGTTGTAATTTTGGTGTGGTTGTGCAAAGAGTCATGCCATGTCTGCCTATGCCACCAACTCAACTGGAAGTTCAGAAATAATTTTTTAAAATGAGTGATTAGTAATCACATTTTTGAGAAAGGTGTTCTCTCCTTGAGTCACTCTAACTGAATAGAAAGCATTTGTTAGTGCTGAAGTGAAAGTGTGGACTCCATGAGCTGATGCAGAGTTGGTAGATGAGCTTGCACTATTATTTATCAGTATAATTCAGAAAACAAAGTCAAGTTTCTTAAAACTCACCCAGAAGTGTTTTATCTTGTATGAAAAACACAGTTCATTTTATAAACATGAATGGCTCTCCTATTATATGTTCCCTGCAGGAACTTTGCTAGGCACTGGACCTACAGTGATGACTGTCTCCTATTCTCAGGGTACTGACAGGGAGGGTGAAGCTGTAAAAATAAATTTAGCATGCAATGGGAAATGTACACGTAGAGAAAAAGTCAGTGGAGAATGCATTAATTAAGACGGTATTAGGGAGGGAAGAAGGGGTGGCATGGTGGAAGGGAATGACAATGAGGCCCAGGAGTTTTCCACTTGGTGGGGATGCAGTAATAATGGTTTCAGGTAAAGAGAGTAGAAATCTTAGGGTGTTTGGAAACTTTAAAAAATAACTTGGAATTGCCGAAGCATAATATAGCTTTCTGATTTCCAGTTTGTAATAATAAAAAATAATTTTTAGTTTAGTATTGCTTAGTTATAAATATAAGACATTAAAATGGTATGAAATAACTAACAGTAGAGAATATAAAATTCAAATTGATCCTTTGATGAACTTTTTATTTTGTATGACATGGCATCTCATTATAACTTGAGATTTTTCCTTTGACCTTGTACCTATAATAGTTTTCATCAAATTTGAATAAAATATGGACCCTTTTAAAAGAATTACTGATTTTTAGAGAGTGGGGAAAGAGAAGAGGAGAAAGAGAGACAAACATCACTTTGTTGTACTACTTATTTATGCATGCACTAGTTGTTTCTGTATGAGCTCTGATCAGGGATTGAACCTACAACCTTGGCATATCAGGATGACACTCCAACCAACTGAGCTACCCGGCCAGGGCCATGTATGGACTTTTTATTAAGGAAAAAAAAATTCCTTAATTCCCAACAGTGGGTGGATCTCAGGTTGAGAAATGCAGAGTTAGTGGATCAAAGTCGAATTTTAAGAAATGTCATTTCCATTACTGGTGAATTGTGACTGTAAAAGAGATATTGTGTTTTCAGTTGACAAAATTGTTTGTATTATAAAAATGAAAACCAAACAAATAATTAAAACATAACATTCAAACAATGAATAATATTAGTAACCATTGAATCCAAAGCTTAACATTCTGAATGTGCAAGTTTTACAAAAATTGTTAAGTAATACATTTATACACCCATGAGTACATGGGCAAAGATCCCAAATGAATAATTTATGAAAGATTATATAAAAATGATTAATAAGCACATTAAATGTTCACCTTCAAAAATAACTAAAAACAGCCTTGGCTGGTGTGGCTCAGTGGATTGAGTGTTGGCTTGTGAACCAAAGGGTCTCAGTCAGGGCACAGGCCTGGGTTGCAGGCCAGGCTCCCAGTGGGGGATGTGCAAGAGGCAACCACACATTAATATTTCTCTCCCTCTCTTTCTCCTTCCCTACTGCCCACTCTAAAAATAAATAAACAAAAATAACTAAAACAACGATTTAAAGTGAGAGAACATTTTTTGACCTATAAAATTAGTAGGTGTTTCAAAACATGATAACCTGTGTTGGTGAGGATTTTTAATAATAGAAAAAATTGCAAGCAATCTAATTATTTAACAGTGTGTAAATAGTTTTAAAAAATGCATTGATGTAGTATGACATTACTTGGACAATAAATTAATGTTTTTCAAAATTTTGAATAATCAAAATGCTTATGCTTTCATTAAATATGAGAAGCTATGATAAAGGTATGATTTAAGCTTGTGCAAATGTACATAGATTTTGGTAATTGTACTATGGTAATGAAAGATGTTATTAGTAGGAGAAGCTGGGTGAAGAACATACAGGAACTCCACTATTTTTGCAACTTTTCTCTAAGTCTAAAATTATTTCAAAATAAAAATTTAGAAAAACATGCATAGAAAAACTACTGATGCAAAAATTAAATTTTAAATGATTTTTATTTGGTAAAATAAAGCAGCTTTTATTCCTTTCATTTTAAAAATGCTTTTTTGGTAACAAATTTTTATGAGTTCTATAAGCATTTAGAAAGAAAACAAAGCTCTTCCTATAATTAGGGGAAAAAAGCTAAATTCAAAAGAAAGATGCCATCTGCCATAATCCCACTTGTTGATCAGTATAGCAGCTAAATATAAAAACAATGTGGATGCTGGAGAAGGGTGTCTATGGGTGGAGGATATGATAGACCCATCAACCGGTTAGGAGTGCATTTCACAGGTGGATGTGAAGAGGGAGAGTAGGTAGTAAAAGTGAGGGCTGAGATAGATGGAGGAGGCTGAGGCATTGGGAATTTTATGTTAGTAGTAAAGAAGAGAATGAAGTCTTCTGAAAAGAGTAGTTCCCTGCAGTATTTTATGTTAGGAGAGAATTAGCCTACTTCTTTGGGTATCCAGGGAGCATAAACCATAGTAGCTAATGGGGCTATTCCCCAAAGGTTGGCTTTTAATAAGTTAAAATCAGTTGCTTTAGATAACCATCTTCATGCTTGTTTTTTATCACAGACTGCTTTCTAAGCAACTCAACTTTGTGGTGATTCAGGCCTTCTTCTGAAGACACAGCCTTTTACCTTAATGAGTGACAAAGGTAATCAGCTATTTGAATTAAGTCCCTCCTGATCTCAAGTTGTATGTAAAATATTATTTGTTCAATATTAAATAAGCATAAATAGAAAAGTGAATATGCACCACAGGGTCGTTAGGAGCTGTATCGGAAAAACTGCCGCATGTTAGGCATTGTGGTTCTCAGTCTTTTCCTATCTGAAGACCTCTGAAGATACATGAGATCCTCCTTTCTATGCTTGGCAGCTCCCTTTAGCAGTGATTCTGGGGAAGGTGTGGTGAGCAGGGGCTATCCTGTTTATAAAAGCATGTACATCCCAATGCGTACTCAAGTCAGTTCTGAAACTGCCTCCTTTCTCCTGCATCAGACCCTCCACCTTAAGAGTTATTGCTAGAAATAGATTCTTTAACATTTTTCTTAGAGGATGATTGTTTTCAGGCCCCTCTCCCAGATTGGGAAGCCACAGCTTGCTCTCAAAGAAGCAATGTGGTCAGAATTTGTTCCTTGGGGAGGGACCATTTGACTCCACTTTAAATTTTGACCTTGATTCCTACTGTTTCTGTCTCCATAATTAGGTTTCACGCCTCTGGCAGGGACAGACCAGGCCTCATGCACCTTTTTTACCCTCCTTAGGCTTAGTCTTTAAATTTCAAAGGAGTAGTTACTTAGTAAATGTTTATTGAAAATGAATACTATTTTCCGTAAGGGCAAATTTTATTCCTTCATGAAGGGAAATGTATTTCTTGCTAAGTAAAAGGTTGCATAAGTACAAATTAAAATGGAAGATATAGAATGTATAGCTTAAAGCTAAGCAACAGCTTTGATCTTTGGCTATTTTAAAAAGATTAAAATGGTTATTAGAAATAGGATCTACAGGTCTAACAAGACTCTTTAAAAAGGGCCCAAGAAAGTGTCTTAATCTAAATAGGCTCCAGAAGGTGCAAATACCTTGTACCATGTGTGCTTTACCTGACAGACACAATGCTTTTATCTATCTGTCTATCTATCTGTCTATCTATCTATCTATCTATCTATCTATCTATCTATCTATCTATCTATCTATCTACCTGATGAGTTTTCTTTTGCATCCCAGTTTTGTTTTATTGTTGTTCAAGTGCAGTTTTCTGCCTTTCCCCCCAACAACTCCTTCCCACCCCAGCCAACCCCACCTCCTTCCCCTGTTTTCACCCCCCTTGTTTTTGTCCATGTGTCCTTTATAATTGTTTCTCTCAACTCTTCACCCTTTTCCCCTATTATCCCCTCCCCGCTCTCCTCTGGTCACTGTCAGCCTGTTCTCAATTTCAGTGTCTTTGGTTATATTTTGCTTGCTTGTTCATTTTGTTGATTAGGTTCCAGTTAAAGGTGAGATCATATGGTATTTGTCTTTCACAACCTGGCTTGTTTCACTTAGCATAATGCTCTCCAGTTCCATCCATGATGTCACAAAGGGTATAAGCTCCTTCCTTCTCTCTGCTGCGTAGAATTCCATTGTGTAAATGTATCATAGTTTTGTGATCCATTCATTTACTGATGGACACTTAGGTTGCTTCCAGCACTTGGCTATTGTAAACTGTGCTGCTATGAACATTGGGGTGAATGTGTTTTTTTTTGGTTTGGTGTTTCGGTGTTCTTAGGATATAATCCCAGCAGTGGAATTGCTGGGTCAAAAGGCAGTTCCATTTTTAGTTTTCTGAGGAAATTCCATACTGTTTTCCACAGTGGCTGCAGCAGTCTGCATTCCCACCAACAGTGCACTAGGGTTCCCTTTTCTCTGCATCCTCTCCAACATTTGTTTGTTGATTTGCTTATGATGACCATTCGGACCAGTGTGAGGTGGTATCTCATTGTGGTTTTAATTTGCATCTCTCTGATTGCTAGTGGTACTGAGCATCTTTTATGAATGTGTTGAGGAAATTCTGCATCTAGAGCCTCTGCCCTCTGAGTGTGGATTACAATTGTTCCTCAGGTATGAAAGCTGGGGAATGACTGGCTCAAATATTTTATGCAAATAAACAGTGTTATTAAAGTACTCATGCCTGGGGCAGATTAGTTTCTTAAGCCTGTTTGCTCCTCTATTGTTATTCTCTTTTAGAGAACAATTATCTCACAGACTGAAGTAAGGATTAAACTGACACTGGCACCCAACTATTTTGTATATGCTGAATAAATGATGGTTTTTATTTTGTTCATAAATTGAAATTCAGAAGTGTGTTACAAATGGTTAAGTATATTTGAGGTAGAGTTATGAGGTCTGTATTGTACTTTAAGTGCATTGTAGCTTAGATTCGTTTTTGTGAGCAGAGAGCAGGGCATTGCTACTGTGCCTACCAATGCTTTAAGGGAAAATCATTTCTCAAAACTATGCAAACTGGCATGCTCCTGGAGTTTGGGAACCATGATACAATCGCAAGTTGAGTGTTAGCTATCTCTTTTCCATGTTGTTTATTTAATGTTTATATCTCTTTTCTGTATACTGGCTGTTAGAAAACGTAGAAGAGATATCACAACTTTTACCGTCAGAAAGAAACCATTTTTTTTCACAGTAATATCTGCTTTTTAAAAAACTTCCACTAGTTGATGCTTCTGTTGGCCTCTATTTATTGTCAAGTAGCTTACAGGCCTTTGGCCTTAAACTAATGAATGACTTTCTCTATAACATTTGTAAGTCAGGCTCTTTGGGCTTGAGTCCTTACTCAACTCACTCAGTATGGACATTTGCTTTTTTTAGTTTTTCATCAGTTTTTCTTTGCAGATCTTCAAATGCAATAAATAGTAAAACTATGATCATTAGAATCTGTGAGAAAAACCAAATAAAATAGATATATCTTGGGGAAAACGTGTCCATTCATAGGACAGCACTTGTAGAACAGAGCAGATGCAGCCCCGCAAGTGCCACCACTATCAGCAGGAAATATTCGGTGAATGTGAAATTGCGTGTGAAACTGTGCTAAGTGTCATGATAAGAGAACCATATTGAGAACAGTGACCAGGAATTACTTATATAGAATTTATAGATGGACAGAATAAAAAAGTTAAGGAAATATCTATATATGGACACTGTGGCTTTTACGATATATGAGGTCTGTCCAGAAAAGTCCAGCCATTGTTAATAAAATGAGAATGGTTTGCAAGATGGCGATGTAACCTGGCAACCGTGAAGAGTGGATTGGATTGTGCATGTGTGAATAATGACTTCACTATTAGTCAGTGGAGGTGGTAGATGCCATTGAGTGAGCATGTGCACTGTGTGTCTGTCACATTCAAAATGACTGAGGGAGTAGAGAAACAAATCTGCATCAAATTTTGTGTTAAGCTTGAACATTTCTCTGTGGAAACTGTTTAGATGACTCAGAAGGCCACAGCTATGGGTAACCAACTGGTGATTGGCAGCTTCTTCACAACACTACACCCGCTCATGTATCATGTCCCACGCAGAATTTTTTGATGAAACATCAAATCACCCAGGTAACTCAGCTCCCCTACAGCCTAGATTTGGTGCCCTGTGACTTCTGGCTTTTCCCAAAACGAAAATCATCTTTGAAAGGGAAAAGATTTCAGACTGTTGTTGAGATTCAGGAAACTATGACGGGGCAGCTGATGGCGATTGGAAGAACTGTGTGAGGTCCTAAAGGGCCTACTTTGAAGGGGACTGAGGCATCACTGTCGTATGTACAATGCTTCTTGTGTCTTGTACCTTCTTCAATAAATGTCTCTATTTTTCATATTACATGGCTGGATACCTTCTGAACAGACCTGGTATAACTAAGGTACAAATGAAATTTTGTCATGTGGTAAAGGTTAGTAATGTGACTGAAGTAAAGATTAGAGAAAAAGTTTAGACTCTAATGTCTTATTAAGCTGATGCATAATAGTAACACTGTGACTACGGTCCCTTGAGTTAAAGCATTTCAGTTTTGGTGGCCACTGGGACAGGACATTAGGACAGAGGTAGGGAGAGTGACAACTGTTTCTTTAGAGTGGATTCAAACTCTGGGTCAGCCCGGTGCTAGCACCTGAGGCAAGCTGAAGACTTGTGCTACATTTTGGAATGTGCCATTGGCTTCTGTCACTGTGGCAGGGTTCATGGAGGGGTCATGCAGCATGTAGTTCCAGGACACTGCATGGCTTCAGGGACAACAAAGAGGAACACCAATGCCAGAGACAGCCAAGATGTGACTGGGGCAGACTGTCTCAGAGAGCAGTAATACATTTCATCTGAGACTGTTGTGAGTTTCATGTTTCTGAGGGCACTGGCAACACAGCCAGTAAACATCTGAATAGGATTTAAACAGATTTTGTATGTTAGCTTCAATGGGAGTACCTTAGTTCGCTCTTTATTCATTTCTGCATTTGAAAGGAAGTCTTTATAGTATATCTTAAAGCACTAAGGATTTATTTGTATTAACATCTTACTTTTGCTAAATGCCAATAAATGCTATGTGTTATATTCACTTTTCTGTTAGGAAATTGCCTGAAAGAAAATGTTTCACTGTAAAATTTAACAAATTTGTCATAAATAATGTTTCCAGAAGCCCAGAAGCTATCTATTTTATATCTACATCTATATCTGTATCTATTTCTACATTTATATCCAAATCTATATGTACCTGTATTGTTCAATCATCATACTCTCAAATATACTGATATAGAAAATAGAAGTTTACATGTTTAGGTGGAGTTAATGGAATTAAAAATTATATAAAATTAAACACACACATACTTAAAAAAAGACTTCAGCAAGTGAATGTAAAGGCAACAATACTTTTCTTAAACCCTAAGACAAACATAGTTAATCAAGATCCATCTGTTCATTCTTGGATTTTCTGTTCTACTTCTGTGGCTGGTCTCACTTCTGTGGCACATATAACAACACTACGATGCTACAGAGAAAATTAGCATAGGCCCTGTGTAAAGAAGATACAGATTTGTAGTCATATTTTTGCATAGTTAATTACTTTTTTCTTTGTGTTCTCATGGTATACTGTGTATATACATTAGTTGTCATCTTGCTATATTATAATTGTTTATTTGTCTGTCCCTCTCATGAAACTGGATCTCTAAAACAAGGAAATGATTCTTTGTATCCTTAGTGGCTAGCATGTGCCTGGCTTCTAAAAAGCACCCAGAAAATATTTAATGAATGAACAAAATAATGAATATAAGCTTTATAGTCTATAAGTAAGAAATATGCAGAAATTCTTTGAAAACATCATGCTAATCCACAGATTGATTCCGAAACAGTTAATCCTTTTCTTCCCTCCTCACCTTGTCTTCCTGATGACAGAAATTCTATTTTAGTGTGATGCCACACGGCTGCCTTCTGTTAATAACTAGTGGGCGCAACTCAGTTTGGTGATGGACAGATGGACAAGCCTGCTGTTGTTCTTGGCCATAAGACTGTTTCTGTCTACTTTCTTAGATGCATCAAAATGCCTTTCTTCCCATCTCTCCGTACATATTTTTCTCTTAACACTGTCTTGCTATATTTGCAATATTAAGACTATGAGCAGGCTTTGGAAGACAGATAAGAAGATCTGGAGAGTTACGTGGTATCTAACACAAAAGAAAAGTATGGCATGGAACAAAAGGCCATAAAATAGTGCTATTATTTAACTGAAGAGGGATAGATCTTCTCTTTTTCTCCTCTATCATAGTGGGATTGATTAGAAGAGAAATAAAGTTGCAATACATTTCTGGAATAAGAGATCCAGATTGTGGTGTCAATTTGAACTGTTCAACTAGGTGACTACACAGAGGAATAATTCATTCATATTTTATGTATAATCACATAAATAATAGTTGCTTCTAATTAGCAATATAAAGTACAGTTATATAGATAAGACATTAGCATGTTACTTAATTTTTAAACCATATACAACATTCAAAGCATTTTAATATATATTTTCTTTACTAGCAAAAAATGGAGAAAAGAAATTAACATTTATTTAGTTTCTATCATGAGTCAGGCATTTTTATGCCTTTTTCTATGTTTTTCATGTGATCCTCAGAACTATATTGTGAAATAAGTTTTATTAAGATTATTTTATAAAAAAGAAAATTTAGGCTTAAAGATAATAAGTAATTTATTCATGATCACAGAACTAGGAAATGACAAAACTAATTTCTAAATCAAGTCTTTTCCAACTCTCAAGTTTATTCTCTATTTACTATGTTGGGTTAGGCAGTATACAGTCAGTGTTCAAGAAATTTGGGGGTTTATTATGTAAATAGTGGTGTTTTAAAGGATTTTCCGTATTTGTGAATAGTGTCTTAGCTAAAACACCATTCTAAAAATATTTCTGTTAAGTGAATTGGGGTATTTGCCCCCTTTTCCAGGTGAGTAAGTGGGCTGATTGAAACAAATGACTCAATAATGTGGTGCTAGAGAAGAGATCTCTGAATTTTTGGAATGACTAGGCCAGAAAGCAGTGTTCCAGTGTTTGACAAACATTGTTCAGGAGGCATTGGTCCACTTTCCTGTTTGCCTGAAGGATACATGCCTGGGCTAGCATGACGGGGTCTGAACAGAGTTTTTGGTTTTATTCTTGTTTTGACCCAATTCATGGAGCACACGTGACCTCCACTAGCAAAAGGGCTTGAGGTGAGAATCACTCCAGTCTTCAGGGCTCTCTTAATAAGCATCACTTAGTGGCGAGATTTTTCCGAGGCCCAATGGGATTGTTTCTGTGTATCCAGACCCTAGAGGAACCCTTGGATTGACTGCCCGTTTTTTTTTTTTGTGGAGCAGGAGCAGTGCAGGCCCTGAACTTCCTCTGGCTGTTTCAACCACACCCCCTTTTCTCTTACCCCCTACCCGTGCATGGTAGCTGGTGCATACTGAAGAGAAGAGATTCTGTGTATTTGCTACTTTCCTCTGTTTACTCTCAAATATGCATCAGGATCGCCTTCTTGGGGTGAAAGGAAAGGCTACTGGACCAACTGCTAGTTCCTTGTAACTAAGTACCATAGTCGCTAAATTGGGTTAACTTTGTGAAATAACAGAACCGCCAGTTGTCATCCTGGTTTCCTTGGGTAATGCAGACGGTGCCAGAGGCAATTTCTAATTGTGTCAGATGATGGTTTCCCCCCAAAGGCAGATTCATTTATAGTATGCCTAAAATGAGTTAACCAAGACAGAATTATCAATTGGCTAGGTAAAAATTGACAAGTCAGTTTTATTCCAACTGAGTTGCAAAGGTGATTATGATATATGGAAACTGTGCTTTAGAGAGAGGCTCTGGAAAATTACAATTCTAAAATGTGGTTCTTAATTCCCTTTGCCTTTTTTACCTAGTCTCCCAAACTGCCTCCCATCTGGTGACCATCAGTTTGTTCTCTGTATCTATGCGTTTGTTTCTATTTTGTTTGTTCATTTATTTTATTTTTTAGAGCCCACATATAAGTGAAATCATATGGTATTTGTCTTTCTCTGTGTGACTTATTTCACTTAGCGTAACACAAACTGTCAGTTATAAAAATAGTCATGGGGATATAAATACAGCATGGAGAATGTGGTCAGTAATATTGTTCATTATGTATGCTGTCAAATGGTTACAAGACTTACCAGGATAATCACTTCATAAGGTATTTGAATGTCTAATTGCTGTCTTGTACACCTGAAGCTAATATAATAGTGTATGTCAACTGTAATTAGAAAAAAAATTAATTTTTTAAAAGTAAAGGAAATAATAAAATAGAATGCGGGTATAATTTCCATGGTGAGGAAATGGTCATTATTTATATTAAAATAGATGTTTATTCTTTCCTTTATCTCTTTTTTCATATTTCTTCATATAAATGTTTTCTTATAATTTAAATTTAGGGATTAAGTGATTTTTAAAATAACACTTTGCCATTAATGAGAAAATGTCACCTTTAAAAAGTTGATTCAGGTTATTTTGGGACTGGATTTGAGCCCAGTTCCTGTTTTTTTTTCTTTTACATTTTTATTGTATTTTTGTCCATTACCATTTATCCCCCTCACACGCCCTCCGCCCTCGCCCCAGCCCCAGCAATCACCAGAGCCAAGTTCATGTTAATGAAGACTATTTCCCTTTTCTTTATTTAGGACAACGGAATTAAAATACTCAGTTTTGTCTATTTCTAATCATGACACATTCCAGGCCTAGGTAAATAAACCCAACTGAAAAATAATAGACTAACCAACTCTGTCTATCATTCAACTCAAAGCTGTCATTTTTTAAATTTCACTGTTATATTCATGAGCATCAGTATGAAAACTCTCTGTCAAAGATTTGCTTCTTGCATAATGATTGCTTTAGAATGGAAATTTGAATACCAAATTTCAGAAATGAATTAGTAAGAGCAGTGGAAAGAGTCCCAGACAAGAATCAAGAGGCTGGTTCTGGTCTTGGTCTGCTACCATGTATGTGCCTGGACAAGTCACTTTTAGTTTCTTAGCATCAGTTTCCTTTGCTTTTAGAATGAAGATGATTAGAGTAGGTTAGGGCAGCAAACAGGTGACCCCCTGTCTGCCTACTCTGATCAGTTGGTCATGGCTACCTAGAGGGCTGCATTGGGGATGATGGTGAGCCTCTTCCAAACTGTGGTTGACAGGAAGAATAGGGACAAGAAAGCCACTTATTTTGCCATTCCTGAATTCAACAAGTTCATTACATGAGATCTGTCCAGAAAAAGTCCAACCATTGTCAACATAACAAGAATTGTTTGTAAAACATTGATGTAACCTGGCAGCCAAGGTGAGTGGATTGGAATGTGCATGCGTGAACAACAATGGCTTCACTGGACTAGTCAGTGGGGGTGTTAAATGCTGTTGAGTGACCACGTGTACTATGTGGCCTTTGCATTCAAAATGACTACATGAGAACAACAAATTTATATCAAATTTTGTGTTAAGCTTAAACATTACTCTGGGGAAACTATTTGGATGATTCAGAAGACCCTAGCTATGGACAACTGGTGATTGGCAGCTTTGTTATGATGATGTCCCCACTCACGCATCACATCTCCCGCAGAGGTTTTTGTTGAAATATCAAATTACCCAGGTGACTCAGCCCCCCTACAGGCCAGATTTGGTGCCCTGCGACTTCTGGCTTTTCCCAAAACTAAAATCACCTTTGAAAGGGAAGAGATTTCAGAACATCGATGAGATTCAGGAAAATAAGATAGGGCAGCTGATGGTGACTGGAACTGTGTGAGGTCCCAAGTTACCTTCTTTGAAGGGGACTGAGGCATCATTATCCAGTGACAATTGTATAATGTTTCTTTTTTAAAAAAATATTTTATTTTATTTTTTACAGAGGGGAAGGGAGAAAGAGAGGGAGAGAGGGAGAGAAACATCAATGTGTGGTTGGTTGTCTCTCGTGTGCCCCCTGCTGGGGACCTGGCCTACACCCAGGCATGTGCCCTAGACTGGAATCAAACTGGCGACCCCTTGATTCGCAGGCGGGCACTCAACCACTGAGCCACATCAGCCAGGGCTATGATGTTTCTTGTACCTTGTATCTTATTCAATAAATGCTTCTATTTTTCATATTACATGGCTGGATACTTTCTGGACAGACTTCATATATTTAAGTCACGATTTTATGATTTAGTCTTAATTTTTTAAAAAATATATTTTATTGATTATGCTATTACAGTTGTCCCCTTTCCCCCCCTTTATTCCCCTTCACCCCTCCCCCAGTCCCTGCCCTTTAGTTTTTGTCCATGGGTCATACACATAAGTTCTTTGACTTCTACATTTCCTATACTATTCTTAACCTCCAACTGTCTGTTTTCTACCTACTATTTATGCTACTTATTCTCTGTACTTTTTCTTCCTCTCTCCACCTCACACTCCCCTATTGATATCCTTCCATGCCTTATATAAATCCCTTTAACATTTCATATAACAAAGGCTGGGTGATGATCAACTTCTTGAACTTGACCTTATCTGTCTGGATTTCTGGACTCAGACCCCTAAACTTTTGATTCAGGAGGGTTCAGGTGAGTCCTGAGAATTTGCGTTCTCACAAGTTTCCAGGTAATGTTGATAGAGTGGGTAATACTTTGGGAATCATTGGTTAGTCCAGTGATTCTCAAACCTGACTGTGTGTTAGAATCACCTGGGGAGTTTTTAAGAACTACCTGTGTCCTACTTCAGTGGGTACTGAGAGCCTGCATTTCATTGGTGTGAGCGGAGACTCTATCAGTGACTGCAGTGTCCATGGAAAACGAAATACCACTAGTCTAGTTTAACCCTTGTGTTACAGATGAGGAAACAGGTCTGAAGAAAGGAACTTCCCGTCTTGTCTTGGCTCTGGTATTCTGCACATTGTGCTTATTCACCCATGTGGTTCTTGGCTTTATAAGGTTAAGGGCTGTCTTAATCTATTTGCTACACAATAAAGGTTCAAAAAACACTTGTTGTTGAGTTACTAATGTTGAAGGGAATAGGGAGCTACCAAAAATTTTGACCAGCAAAGTGACATAGTGCATATTGAAAGTAATATTTTAACAGGATTCATTGTTATGAAGGGTAAGATACAGAGACTGGAGATGTGATTTTCCTACTGCAATGTTCCTGTAGACCCTTGCTTCTCAAAATGTGATAAAGACCAACAGCATCCGCGTCACCTGCAGCCTTGTAAGAAATGCAGCCTCTCAGGTCCCACCCAGGACTGACTAAATAAGAATCCACATTTTCACAAGTTCCCAGTGAGTTGTATGCACATAGACATTTAAGAGGCCCTCTTGTAGGACATCATATGACCGATGCCTGGACTTAGGTACTAGCCCTAAGGAATCGAGAAACAAAAACATGCCAGCTTTTCCTTAAGCCTATTCCTTGGGATACCAGTTCTCTGGCATCTGAATCAGTACTTGGTGGTCAAAAGGTTTGGCAAATACCAGGTTAAACAATGCTAAACAGGTATTTTCTTAACAACCAGAGTTCTTTTATCTTCTCATGTGCTGAATCTCCAAGAGAAAAACTGTATTATGTAGCTCCTATATTTATTGATCATGGAAGTCTGTTTGGGGCTTATCTTCTCATGTTACTATTTTGTGGAGCACATCTTGATAAAGCTATAACAAGTCCTTTCTACTATGATTTATTGGGGTTTCAGACTTAGCAGGTATTCTAGCCCCTGGGGACGGAACCATCTGACACTTCTTAAATATAATATCCATTACTTCTCTGTTCAAATGCTCAACCCTTCTACAATGTCATGGTCCAGGCGTGTGACTCTGCCTCTGACTGACTTTCATTGGCTGAGCCGTATTTGGATAGAGTCATCGGATAGATCTGTGGGTTCTGTCAGTGCTGATCTGGGAAAAACATTCAAGACTTAGTTGCTGGTCATGGTGTCTATTGGAAATGAGAAGGAGACACAAGTAAGTGTAAGGTCACTGGTAACATGCCAAAGTTTAGTTTGTACTAGGAGTGAAATCGGGCGGTATAACTGAGGACAGTTACTGGGTGAACACAGAAGAAACACAGAAATGTGATTGACAATTGTGAGACGCAACATCTTTCAATAAATTTATAGTGAAAAATAAAAAGAAGAAAATGAATAGATGCATTGGGAACTAAGGTTGTTTTAGATTTAGGGCAGTCAAAATGGCTTTTCTACAGTTTATTTCCACTGATGCCCTTTTGAAAATTCATGACCCTTTTTAATGGTGACAGGTTGATGATCTCACATTCTGTAACTTGGAAAGCACTTGATTTTAAATTATAGTCACAAATGAATTACCACCAATAGTTTGGATAGCACCTTTTATATTGACCATACAGTTTTTCTCTTGTATCCTTTACATTAAATTTCACTTGTTTTTTTTTGTGAGCAGGATACTGTTTCTTACTTAGTAATAAGAGGAATAAATATACTTTCTCCATGATACCTTACTTTGGGCAGTTACCCACATCACTTATAATTTTTTTCTTTTTTGTTAATAAATCAGTGGAAAGTATTTTTGATTTGGATCTGTTCTTTCAAATGCTCAGAGGATTTATTTTTTATTTTATTTTCCTGATATATAAAGAATGTTATTTTTCTGCAAAATGAAGGAAGTACTATTAGATCTGCTTATGATATCAATATAATTTTTCTTAGGAATTTTTCTCTTGAAAAACTTGATAATACTTTAATGAGTAAACATGGATATGTAAACCTTTCAAGTCTGATTCAATTCAGTTTTTCTTTATTGTACTCTTGGTTGATAGCATTTCCTGCACTTTCAGAAGACATTTTGACAAGAAGGGAAAAAAAAAAACTTTCAAGCAGAAAAAAAAATAATCAAGCAGAATATATTGAATTAAATAGTCTTTGATTTCAGAAACTTCTAGAGGGGGTTAGTATAGTTTCAACTGACTTTTCTCTAAGTCTAAAATCTACAGTTCCCAGACACTATGACTAAAGTAATGATCTTAAGCTCTTATAAGCTGCTAAGCCATCTCAAATAAATTCAGGTTTTCTTATTTTACTAGGTTTACAAGACAGAAGGGTAGATTGATTCATTATAGTGTACAAAGATTGGCAGTCTTTAGAAGGAGTATTAAGACGCTTATCTGCCTCACTGTCAGGCTAACAGTGGTAGGAGACACAGTTTACTAGCCGACCTGGCTCTTCAGTGGAGTGGGACATGGGAAATTGTGGTCGCTGGAAGACTGCCTCTGAACAGGCAAAGCGAACCGGGTGGGTGCTATGGGAACACCAGCTGCTGAATTCTGGACAGCGTGGGTAGCTTGTATCAACTATAAACCCTTGTGGTGGAAGGGAAGGAAAAAGAGAGGCAGCAATTGTCACACATGCCGAAAGTAACTTGCTAATGCGCTTTATTTAACGTACATGCAAATGGTTGCTAATACTTATTCTAGAAAGATTTTCAACAACGATTGGATATAGAGGTTCAAATTACTCATTGGGTAGTAACTAGATGATCCCATCACTGAAATATTTGTAAAACATCCATCCAATAATTTACTTATCAAACATCAGATGCCAGTTTCTATGCTGGGAGCTGGCATACCAGAGCAAGGAAAGATAAACATCATCATTGCCATCATACTGCTTGCTGACTAGAGTTGGATGTAGGTATGTAAACAGGATAATATAACATAGTATATTATGTGCTATGTTAAGAGAAACGCAGTGAACCATGGCAGTATACAGAAGAGGGTACTGGACTTTTAGTTAATGAGTCAGGTGAGAAGAGGCAGCTATCTACATGAAGGATGAATAGGCATTGGATAGACCAAGAAGATATCAGGCAGGAAAGCGCATTCTGCATGGGCAATGGGGGTGGGGTGGGGTGAGGGAGTGTGGGAGCACATGTAAAAGTCCAGAGAAAGATATAAAGAACACTTTGTTTGGAGATACAGATTTTGGGAAGGAGAAGTGGCTGGAAATGTGGCTGGAAAAGTAAACAGAGTCCAGACGTGAAGGGTTTTGTAAGCATTTGGGCTTTATTTTAGATGGAATGGAGAGCCATTGAAAATTTTTCCCGCCAAGAAATGACTAAATATGCATTTTGAGGTAATGACTCTGGCAACACTCTGGAGAATGGGTTGCAGGGAGATGACACTGGAGAGAAGGAGGCCAACGGGGAGGCTATTGCAGAAGTTTACATGAGACAGGATGGCAGCCTGTATGTGACAAGTGATGACATTCTTCATAGGTTGTGCTTTTGTATCTGACATATTAGACGCCAAAGTTACCTACTCCTGCTCCTTATAAGATTGTTGATATGCTTCTTTACTCAGTATTTTCCATTTTATAATTCTTCAAGAAAGCTTTCTTTGTTTCTTCTTTATTGTATCTATGTAAATTATTATGTTTTTGTTGCTTCCTAGTCTCCTGAAAATTTATTTTCTGCTCTTGACACATATAATTGTGGTTTCTCTATCAAACGTGAGTACAGAGTTAATGTTGAGGAAGAATTAATTATGATCCTACTGAATATATCTTAGTTGCCACAACTATGGGTAGTCTGAGATTTCCTGGAAAGAACTAGCAGAAAAGAATAATTTAGTGGCTCTCGTCATTGGAAAGAAAGAAAATATTGCAAAGACATTTTTGGAGGGGAAGAGGCTTGCTGCACAGTACTCAGTATGGCAGGATTAGAAAAGACCAATGTGCATCAACCCCAAAGTGCAAAAAGTAATTAAGGGCGCAGAAGGCACATAATGGATGTCAAGTTCAAAAGAGAAGCTGAGAAATTACAGAACAAAGTTTGGCACTTAAAAATGACAGAAGGAGCAAAGGTGGCAAATGACAAAAACATTTCATGTAAGGCTAAAAGTGCTGCAATATTACACGGGACACAAAAGGTCAGTGAATAGCTTGGAATGATGTCTAATGGAGAGCAAGGGTAATCCATTGACTGAGATGTCCTTGTAAACATTGATTAAAAAATAAAATTATATGAATTCTTTGCCTCAGTGCTCTCAGAAAGCACAGTCTGGCTGAAAAGAGAAATCAATTTAAAATGAAAGAAGTAAAATTGTTCTTGGGTTTGTTGCCAATCAATAGGTGCTAAAGAAATGGAGAAATTTGAATTCTAGTGTGGAACCAGATACTCTTCCTTTTAGGATTAGTGCTGTCCAAGGTCTAATTCATTCTAAGATTTAGAAATACTTTAAAAAAAAGTATTACTTTTTTTTTTTTGCATTTTGTTTCCAAATCTTCCAATGGAGGCCATTTTCAATGTTTTTTGGCTTTCTGTGTATGTGTGAGAGTATAATACATCTGGTCTTTACAAGGCAAAAGGATGTGTGGAAGTTTGACTGAAAGAACTTCCCAAACTAGTAAACTTTTTTATGTTTGAGGAAATGTACTTGTGTGAAGTAGAGCTTTGGAGGAATGGCTACTCCTCACTGAGAAAATCCCTTGTCTTAATCAGTTTGGGCTTCTATAACAAAAACACCAGAAACTGGGTGGCTTAAAAAGCAAGCATGCATTTCTTACATTTCTAGACATCGAGAAGTTTGAGATTTGTGAGCAGCCTCTTTCCTGGCTTCTTCTAGACATCTGCCTTCTAGCTACATTCTCACATGATACAGACAAACAGATTAATCCCATCATGAGGGCACCACTCTCATACCTAATTACCTCTCAAAGCCTCTGTCTCCAAACATCACACTGGGGATTAGGGTTTCAGCATGCGAATTTTGGGGACACAAGCATACAGTCCATTGCATCCTTAGAGATACACATTTTCCAAAAAGGAAGAAATTGTTCTTTCTTAATAGCATGTTGAAGGCCGGATTCAAAGAATGGGCATGCCTGACGCAAAAGTAGAGAGCTTTTGTGTTGCCCTCTCAGAAAGGATTCAGAAACAATTTCATATAAAAGTGTTTTGGTAGCATAAACTTGAATAATGGCGATTTCATATAGTTTAGTCTAATAGTGAGGGAGTACTGTATTATTAAGATTGGTATAATTTTTCCACATTCGTTCCATTTTTCAGTTTCCCTGGGTCTGTGTCTCCATTGTGATTAGAAATTAACCCATTAAAGCAAAGGAAACAAAGAAACAAAAAGAGATTTTCCTTTTGCCTATTTTCAAGGACAGAAAAAAAAAGAGCCTTGGGGACATAGAGTACATAACAGCAATTATCACTAGGAGAAGGATGTTAGCTGTGGGTCCAGGTACAGCTGCAAGGACAAAGGGCAAGGCTGAGCCTGAGAAAGGTACCCCGAGACTCAGCTTCCAGGGACCAGCTGGGGTTCCCTGGTTCTCTATATTTTCTTAGAGCATAGTTAACCCTGCGAGGTGGCAAAAGTTAGTTGTCAGCAGCTTGGGCTCCAGAATCAGATAAGCACTGAGTCCGAATCTTGCTACAGTAAGGAAGTTAGCTGCTGGTTGATCTATGCTCTATTCCCCTTATTCTTGGGGAGACAAGGACCAAGAAAGATTAAGTGGAGAAGGTGGTAGCACCTGAAGGTAGGCAGGAGGGCAATTGAAATATGTCATAGGAACTGAGGGAATTGTTGGAAGTGGAACACAATGGTTAGTCTGGAGCAATGTGGAGGGAGAGGAAGCCTGAACCCTCAGAAGGCTGTTATGGGTTCTTGAATTCCATGTAACTGTTATATATCTGGTCCTGGAAAGACAATGGTCAACTCTGGGCTAAGTGATTATATTACTTTAAATGTAAATGTTCTTCAAATATAATTCTATTACTTTAAATATAAACATTTTTCAAATGTAAAGAAAAGTTGAAAGAATAACACCATGTGAACACTTCTGTCCTCATTGCCTTGATTCAACAGTCATTGATGTTTTGTAATATTTGTTTTGTGTAACTATTTGTAAGTGTATTTTTTCTGAATGCCTTGAAATATTGCAGATACCCTGGTATTATTCACTGTTAATATTTTATATAACCAAAATACCATCACTGCTTCTAAGATAATGAAATACAAAATTTTCCTAATCAATAGGGACTTAATTGTATTTCTAAACAGGACACATCCATGATTTTTAAAAATTATTATGGCAATTTTAACATGGAGAAAAACAGAAATATTACCCGTGTCTTAACAGCTGTGGAACCAATGCTAACACTTTGATGCATTTATTTCTATTATTTGTTAAAGCATATAAGGATATATACTATAAAATTTAATACATAAATTTTATAGTCAGCATTTCACAGCTAATATTATATCGTTGCTTTACTGTGCAGTTAAACATTCTTTAAAATGTTTCTGCTGGCTGTATACCATTTCATAATAAGTTTGTAGCAAACTATTTCCCTATTCTCCTCCAATCTGGGAACCAACATATCCTGGTTTGTTCAGGGAAGTCCTTACTTATGACAAGTATCTTGGAAAAATTATTAAAGCACTGCCCCTTTCCTCCCAGAATTATCCCATTTCGAAGACAAATTTGTAGTCACCTTGTCTATAATCACCCTATCTGTGATTAACTATTTGCTGTTTTAAATCTCCTAATCTATTTACTCTTACACAAATCTTTGGGTGCATTTCTTATGATTTCATGAAGGTAAATTCCTAAAGTGTAGTAATTGGATCAAAGTGTATGACCATTTTTAAAGTTCTACCTACATATTTCCCTGCTTGTATTTCTGTTAATAAATAAGATGCTGTACTATTAAATTGGACTCAAGTTTATCTGCTTTCAACTTTGAATGTTTCGTTCCGTTTAAGAAGGGTTTCTCAACACTGGCACTATTAGCACTTTGGCTCAGATAGTCCCTTTCGTAGAGGACTATCTGTGCGCTGTAGCATGACTTAGCAGCACCCCCGGCCTCTACCCCCCAGATGCCATAGTGCCCCCACCCCAGTCATGGCCATCAACAATGTCTCCAGATACTGCCGGATGTCCCCGGGATGGGGCAGGGGCGCAAGGCAAAAGAGCCGTTATGTGAGTACCACTGGCTTAGAAAAATGTATGTGGAATAATAACAGCAAATCTTCCTTTTCTGGATTATTTGTCTTAAGCTGTGCAGTTTTTTAGTATGAAAAAGAGTTGCTTATTTAGCATACTGAAAATGGTAAAAGTTGCTCATTCAAGATTACAGGACCAAAAGTGATCAAGTAGGAATTTGAACCTAGGTCTGTCTGCCTTCAGAGTCTTGTCCATGTGTCCTGCCATCTGAAGGGCACTTGTAAGTACTGCTGTTGTGCACTCGCCATTGCGAGGCAGCAAACAATGGGAGAAGAAGTATATTCTCTCCACTGAGTTCTGGACAGTCATTTGGGATCTGATTGTTACCAACATAGTTCTTATTTATTTTTACCATTTTGTAAGTGGCATTCACTGTGTGATGTTGATGTACAGAAACATGTAGTTTAGGTGTTGGCATATAGTAGGTGCTCAATATGTACTCGTTTCCACTTATCTTTGCATTAGGTTATCATAACCATTTGCCAATGAGTCTGCAGAGCTTAAAGATGAACCAAATGAAGAGAGGCTGATTACCTTTCCCTCTCTCTACTTTCAAAAGCTGCCCTCCCCATTTTCCCTTGATGTTGATGACTTGCACTTCGAAGAACAGAATAGGAGGTGAACTGACTCCAGGCTGTAGACAAGTGAAGGAAGTACAATTTAAGTCACTGAAAGAGATGTTGATCCTTCTTTTATCTTCTGTCTCAAAAGCTATTTGTTCAGAATAAGAAAATCATCTTTAAGCTCCGAAGGTAGAACGCTGCACATGTAAATTAGTTCCGGGTTGTCTGGGGACAGGTTCTCAGTCATGAACATAAGACAAGCGAGTAGGGAAGGACCAGACTGGAGAGAATATTTCCCACACATTCTTGTGCTGGAGTCAGCCTGCTACTGTTACCAGTTAATGCCTGAGTGACGATGGGGTGAGAGAGGAATGAGTCGGAGTACCTTCACACTGCAGGAGCAGGTTTAGCTCAAGTTTTGCAGCTAAACTCAATTTAGAACCTTAAATATGATAATCTCAGGAAGCATGGAAGCATGGCTGGACTCCAGCTAGTTTTATTTAGGTTTTTCTCATTCTAAATGGTGGGCGTTACTGATTGTGGAGGCAGAAAGGAACTATGGTAGAATTACTTTCCCCCTAGAAGATACTAGGCTAGGAAAGAAAAAGACATCTGGACCTAAAATACAGAGTGTTCTCATTGGTTCTTAACTTATTCTTAAATTTTAAATATGATACTTTGTGTTTTGTAGGACTATATGGCTTTTAAAACATTTTCACAAGTATTAGTTCTTTGACTACCTCAAGAGGCAAGTCAGGTAGACAGCCGTGTTTCAGAAGAAGAAACGAAACTCAGAGGAGTTGTGATTTTTTTCCCAGCTTAAAAGAATTAGGACTGACAGAGGATCCCAGTTGCCTACCTCACTGCTGACTCCACCTCACCCCGGTGCATGTGCGGTTCCAGACGTTACACTAGTTCTCTGCTCTTAGGCCTTTTCTTCTCTTGCTGGCATTTTAAACTAGTTTATCTGTGACTCGTATTTAAAAGAATGACTATGTGGTTGCTTTCCCCTGAATTCAATGCAACATTTCAGTGTACCTATCACGTTGTCTGAAATTTGGGTGCTGTCCTTACTCTCTACTTTTATGTTTTCCTTTTTTTATGTCCTTGTGTCAGGCTGAGCAGAGTTTATCGCTGTGTGTATATTACATTTTGAATTTATAATTTTCTTTTAATGGGTTGGCTATTGTGTTTCAACCACTGTGATTCTGTGTCAGGACAACTCAGCCCAGGTATATCTTGCTGAGTCATAACTGAAAAACCCTTGGCTTTCTCTCTGTCAAGCAAACTTGAACATACAGCAGTGTTGTCTTAAATAGGACAGAGTAAGAATTTCTTTTTCAGTAAATAATGCATATTTGAAAAAGAATATATACTTAAAAACTCTGTCTCATCTCTGTTCCCTGTTATCTTTAAAAGCTCACAATGTGTTAAAGCTTAATATAAAGTGGAGAAACAATCTTCCCTACTTTATCACGTGCTATTTTAACTTATACATCTTAGCTGCTTTGTTTTTAGTAGTCTTTTAGTCCCAAATTATCTTCTGTCATAAGCAGCTTTCTTGCATGTGGCTTATCATTGCAAGTTGAAATGCTCAGTATTTTCTCTCTCCCCCCATGCCTCAGTCCTTCTTTTTCCTCACCTCTTCTCTCTATTTTTATCCATCCATCCATCCATCCATCCATCCATCCATCCATCCATCCATCCATCCATCCATCATCCATCCATCTCTTCTCGGTCTCTTAGTAATAGGGAAGCCCATATTTAACATGTGTAGCAGCAAAACCAGCATATTTTCAAAATTTGATGTTTAAAACTATTCTTAAATTGAGCAAGTTTATGAGCTTGGAATTGATCTGTTCACTTCAATTTTGAGTGTTTCATCACCATGTTATCATCTTTTAAGTATGATCACACAGCCAAGTGCTCACAATTTATCAGACTTTACGTGATGTCAAGAACTAAGAAGTCTTTGCTTAAGAGATTGAAATTCAAAGTCAGTTTCAGACTATAGATAAAAATGATTTTTCTGTGCCCATCCTGGGATGATTTCGTAATTGATTTTTATGATTTCAGTGGCTGTAACAATTCAATTCCTCCCCCCTCCTTCCCCAAGATGGAGCCAGTCCTTCTAGCATCGTGACTGCCAGTCTTTGGCATTCTTACCGTCTGCCTCAAGGTTATCCTATCCTCTAGTCTCTGAAGGAAAATGATGGGTAGCCAGGGAGTTTTTCCTTCAGCAATCCAAAGAGGTGTCTTACTTCCTAAGAGAAAACTGTACCTACCCATTTTATTTCACAAGAGGCATCGTGAGGAATTTAGATCACTCAGCCAAGTGGTTGGAGAGCTGTTAAATGATAGAAAAACTATCATTTATGAGATGATAGTCAGAGACATGTAAACTAAAGGGAAAAAGAATAATAGTTTTCAGTTCCATGAGTTTATTGTTTGTGAAATATACTGCATATTTTCCAGTATATAATAAGTTTTCCTATGTTTTATTACTGAGAATTTTGTGTATGTGTTGGAGGAAGGGTACAACTAATATAGGAAGTTAAGAAGCATTTCTACTTAAAGTAACCTAGCTTACGATTCAAGAAATATATCTTATGTGGGTTGTCTCACACTTTGTGCTAAATTTGTCTTTATTGCCTTTTCTCAAAATGTTATCAGAAAAGGAAAAAAAAATAGGAATATATCCAGAAGTACAACACTGAAGACCTATTTGTGTGTTCAATTTTTTTAAAATTTTATTTATTTTTAGAGAGAGGAGAAGGGCGGGGAGAAAGAGAGGGAGAGAAACATCAATGTGTTTCACATGGCCCCAGCTGGGGACCTGGCCCGCAACCCAGGCATGTGCCCTGACTGGGAATCGAACCAGTGACCCTTTGTATCACAGCCCGCACTCAGTTCCCTCAGCTACACCAGTTAGGGCTCTGTAGGTTCAATTTTTTGAAAAAATTGTGTAATAAAATAAGTTTTACTAATGGTAATGAAAAAAATACAATCAAAATAAAAAATAAATACAAATAATAATGTAAGGAAAAAATAAATAAAAAAGTTTTAAAAATAAAATAACAACAGTTTTATTGAGATATACTTTACATTTAATATAACTCTGTTTAAAATGTATAGTTCAGTTATTTGTAGCATATTTACAGAATTGTGTAGCAATCATTATAATCTAAATTTAGAACATTTTCATCATGACAAGAAATATCTTGAGCATTCATTTTCCACTCCCCTAGGCGACCACTGATCTCTCTTTTCCATTGATTTGCCAGTTGTGGACATCTCATTAAAATGGAATCATACACTATGCTCTCTTTGGAGACTGACTTATTAATAACTCTTTAGGATTATATAAGGTACTAATTTTAGAATTTTTAACTTTTTAAAACTTAATTTTTTAGATTTTTTGAAGAAAATTAGAACCACTTCTGTCAAATCACTACTGAGAGAACAACTTTAAACCATTTTTGTCTGTTTCTTTACAGTCTTTTTCCATTTATTTGTTATTTCATTCATTAATTTGTTTAGCAAACATTTATTGAGTATGCAGTATGGATCAATCCCAGAGCTAGGCACTGAGCAGTTTGAGGTACAGCAAGATGAGCAATTTAGTGTTGTTCGTGAAATAAATAATAACCATTATAGTGAATGCTATAAATGAGAAATAGAGACTGCCTATGCTATGCAACACAGACCTAATTTAATTTTTCTAAAGAAGTTATTTTATATGCCTGTGTATATGTAATATATGCCTTACATTTTAACTAATTGGGATCATATGACAAAGTTTAGTACCATTTTAAGAAAACCTGTATTGTGGACATTTTTCCATTTCTTTAAATATTTTTTGAGAATGCTATTTTTAATGACTCCATAATTTTCTACTGGATGGATATACCAAATGTGTTAGAACTATGAACAGTTCCTGGAATTTAAATTGCTTATAAATGGCATTTATCCTGAGATTTAAAGTGTCAAAGACTTATGTGTGAAAGCATACGAATTTATAACCAAGACCTGCCAGTTAATTTCTTCTTTTTAATATATGCCTGCTCTGTACCTTTTGCTTTAAGATTCCTCTGGAACAGGACTTAGGACTTATGGCTCCTAGTGGTAAAAAGGTGGTTACAGTACTCTCCTTGATTTAATTACCACTCTCATTTAAAGATATTTGGGAAATTTCAGAGAAATCCAATAGAAGGGATGGCAAAAATGACTGCTGAGCTTGCCCCCTGACTGCAAATAGAGAGCTCCTTCTGGATTTAGTATAGGCATTTGGGTGCTTGTGGGGAAAATTAGGAACAGAACAACGTACTGTTGAAATCAACTTTTTAAAGAGACCGTGACTCTATAATCATTGATGTTTGGGTAGTATTCTCTTTGATTTTTATTTATTTGTCTTTCATTTTTCCTTTTTTAATTCTTTGTTTCTAATTTTTTTGTTTATTTCTGTATATTCCCACCTTGTTTTGTAGGACAGCCCTCTATTTGAGATTATTTTTTTCATGTTCGGGTCAGGCCTATTGTCAGCTGTCTTACTGGAGTCAAGTCATCCAAACATAAATACTGCTGGTCTATTCTCCTTCTCCTTCTCCTCCTCCTTCTTCCTTTTCCTCCTCCTCCTCTTCTCCTTCTTTATTTAAGTTATATTTTATTGTTTATGCTATTACGGATATCCCAATTTTTCTGCTTTGTCCGCCTCTGTCCAGCCCCCGTACTCTCTCAGGCAATCCCCACACCATTTTCTATGTCTGTGGGTTATGCATATTTGTTCTTTGGCTGCTATATTCCCTATGCTGTACTTTACATCCCCATGACTATTCTGTAACAACCAGTTTGTACATCTTAATTCCTTCACCTTTTTCTCCCATGGTCTCTGGCCCCCCTCCCATTTAAAGTCATCGAAACTTTATCTATGATTCTGTTTCTGTTTTGCTTGTTTGTTTGTTTTGTTTTTTAGATTCTACGTTGAGCTCAGAGGAAGGGAGTCCGAGTAAGTCGGTGAGCTCAGAGGAAGGGAGTCTGAGTAAATCCGTGAGCTCTGAGGAAGTGAGTCTGATTAAGTCCGTCAGCTCAGAGGAAGTGAGTCTAAGTAAGTCTGTATGTGGGACCATTAGGGAGAACTGCCCGGGACTCTAGAAGTTTCTGTCTTCCATAGCCTCAATCCCCGCTGGTTTTTACAGTCAGAAGTTATGTGGGCTCTTCTTCCTGGCACTGGAATCCTGGGTTGGGGCCTGTTGTGGAGCTTGGACCCCTTGCTCCTGAGATATCCCTTCCAATTTTTATCTGCCCCACATGGGTGTGGGACCAGCCCATTCTGCATCCCTGCCCCTCCTACCAGTGTCAATATGGTTTCTTTTCATTAGTTGTAGGACTTCCATTCAGCTTGATTTCTGCCAGTTCTGAATAGTGGTTTTTCTGTAGCTGAATTGTAATTTTGATGTGGTTGTACAGGGAGGTGAGTCATGTTTACCTACACTGACATCCTAACCATAAGTTCCCTCTTGCTTTTCTCCTACATTCTGTGTGTTGCCCTTTTCTTTCACACTTCTGAGTTCACTTCTTTGTTTTCTTGGACTGTATGCTCCATCTCTGCTATTCTTTGACTTTCTTGGGTCATGAAGTTTCTTTTTTATTCAGCAGTGTAGCTGCTTCTTTTCATTCAGTTTTGCTTTGGTATTTTCTGTACTCACGTGCTCTCTCTCTCTCTCTCTCTCTATGTATTTAATGTGAGTTTCTCCTTGGCTCTGCTTCTTCACACTCCTGAATCTCTGCCATAGCTTCTCACACATCCTCTATAGATTTCATGGAGAGCAGAGAAATTGAAAGGAAAGGGAAAGGACAACTGTTGTAGTCACTGATAGAACAGCAGCTTCAAATGTATACTTACCTCAAAAGGGACTAATTGAAGAAGGAAATTTCCCTAACATGTTCCTTCTATTAAGAAGTTCCTGCCCTGGCCTTGTATCTAAGTTGGTTAGAGTAGTTGGTTAGGGCATTGTTTCAATGTGCCAAGGTTGCAGGTTCGATCCCTGGTTAGGGCACATAAAAGAGTCAACCAATGAATATATGAATAGGTGGAAAACAAATCAATGTTTTTCTTTCTCTCTCTCCCCCACCCTTCCTCTCTCTAAAACCAATAAACAAAACTTGAAAAAATAGAAGTTCCCTGGCTTAAGTCCAGAGATTCATCATTTTCAAAGAAGACTTCTAAATATAGGCTGGTCCTCCAAGTAGGATTATAGAGCCACACCCAATTTTTCCCATGAATGGAATTTACTATTTTAGAGCCTTGTAGTGGGGGAGTTATTCCAGAAGTCAACTGCTTAAAACTGCTTTGAAATGGTTTTTAAAAATATCATACATTTAATATGCCTCAATAATCCCTAAGACAAAAGTAGGTATTCAAGCACTCTTGCCCCAGACTGCAGAAGAGAGAGTCAGAGAGTCAATTTGGCAATACATTGTGGGGCTATTGCATGTCATATACTGTGTTGAATGCTGGGAACTTATAATGAGTGGCCAGACATAGTAGCTGTTCTGGTTACAGTCTAAAACAGAGCTTGCACTCTTTTATCAGTTCATTATGTTGTCTACACAGTATGAATGAACAAAGTCATAGTCCTTGATCTCAAGTTGTTTGCTGCCCAACTGTGCTAACTGTCCATGGGAATTTATGCTTTAGATAGGTGATTTGGGAACTCACATTTTACATATAGAAAGATTGGTTTGTAAAAACCATTATATACCATGGTATGTAAATTTCAGATTGATACAAAATTTCAGATTTCACATAGATTCAAAATTTTTGAAATAACTTACAGCTTTTCAGAGTGGTCCTGCCTACTAAATGGGAATATTGACCGGATAATTTCTAAAATCCCTTTCAGTTATTAAAAACATTGTCTTCTGATTTTATCCACGTCTATTTAGTCAATTAATTGCTCTCCATCAACAAGTTGTGTACCTAAAAGACATTTACATAACTCAGACAAGATAAAATTATAGTTTCTATACTCAAACACCACATTTTCTGTTCAGTTTTAACAGGTGCCCCCAAATAGTAATGGATATATGGTGTTGGCTTGTTCTTATAGATAGATCATTGTAATTTTTTCAGCCTCGATCAGTTATATCTACCATATTTTGCCATGTATAATGCACATTTTTCCTGAAAGTTTTTGGCCCAAACTTTCAGGAAAAATTCTTTTGCTTAATTTTTTAAATTCAATTATTTATTTATTTATTTATATTATGATACTTTTTTTGTATTATAAAGGAATTTTAGCATTTATTTTTGAATGCATTATAGTACAAGAAATTTTATGCAGCAAGTAATTATGAAACACAAGAACAGCTAGAAGGCATTTCAAGTACCACCTATGTATAATACACATCCTCATTTTTCCCTTAAACATTTGGTGGCATTTCAAGTACCACCTATGTATAATACACATCCTCATTTTTCCCTTAAACATTTGGGCAAAAAAGTGTGCATTATGCATGACAATATATGGTAAATAATTTACCTTTATTAATAATTGGATAATTAAATCAAAAGTCAGTCATTACCTTTGCATAGTCTGAAACAGACTGTTCAGTTGATGTGGTCAGTGTGTTTTACGATACTGTATGTTTGAAAATACTAATTATCTAATTAAGTACCAAAAAATAATTCTGTTCCAAATTAAATTTATGTTGGCAAAGGAGATCGAAATGATTATTTCAGATTAGAGGGGAAGGTCCAAACAAAAGAAACTCATACCTTTTGTTACATCTCATTTTTTACACTTGGACACCATATCAGCGTTTCCTTCAGCACATGCGGGGGATCTGAGGACTTTACATGATGGCTGCATTGACTCTCCAGGAACCACAACACGTTTTTAACAACTGTTGTCATCCTTGGAATCTTGGCGTGACAAGAAAATATTTGCTGAAACTTAAGTATAGGAGAATGTGGATCAGCTTTGAAGGGCTCAGAAGTTAGGCTTGAGCCCTGGCTGGTGTAGCTCAGTGGGTTGAGCGCTGTCTGTGAACCAAAGGGTCACCGGTGCGATTCCTAGTCAGGGCACATGCCTGGGTTGCAGGCCAGGTCCCCAGTGGGGGCACGTGAGAGGCAACCACACATCGATGTTTCTCTCTCTCTTTCTCAATCCCTTCCCATCTGTCTAAAAATAAATAAATAAAATTCTTAAAAAAAAAAAGAAGTTAGGCTTGAAGCATAGAGCAATGAAGTCTTAGCTAGTGAGGTTTGGTTCTAATAACTATTATGGAAGAGATAGTAAACAAGAACCAAGCAGGCTACATAGAATTTTTTTTATATTATTAGTGACAAGATGTAATTGAACAGAAAATGATAGTTTAGTGTTCCTTTATATGATAATGATTTAAAAATTAGAATAAGATTCAACATATTTACCACGAGATGAAGAGAAGAGGCAATAGGAAAGTATGAGGTTTGTCCAGAAGGTATCCAGCCATGTATTATGAAAAATAGAGACATTTATTGAAGAAGATCCAATATACAAGAAACATTGTACATAGGACAATGACACCTCAGTCCCCTTCAAAGAAGATACCTTGGGACCTCACACAGTTCTCCCAATTGCCATCAGCTGCCCTGTCATATTTTCCTGAAACTCATCAACAGTCTGAAATCTCTCCCCTTTCAAAAGTGATTTTAGTTTGAGGAAAAGCCAGAAGTCACAGGGTGCCAAATGTGGGCTGTAGGTAGGCCAAGTCACCAGGGTGATTTGATGTTTTGTCAAAAAACTCTGCACAAGACATGATTCATGAGTGGATGTGTTGGTGTGACGAAACTGCCAATCACCAACTGCCTATAGCTGTGGCCTTCTGAATCATCTAAACAGTTTCCACAGAGGAATGTTCAAGGTTAACACAAAATTTGATGAAGATTTGTTGCTCTTCTTGCTCAGTCATTTTGAATGTGATGGCCACATATGCTCACTCAGTGGTGGTTACTGCTCCCACTGACTAGTACAGTGAAGTTGTCATTGTTCACGCATGTGCATTCCAGTCCACTCTCCTTGGCTGCCAGGATACATCGATGCTGTGCAAACCATTCTTGTTGTGTAAATAATGGTTGGACTTTTTCCTAACAGACCTTGTACGATTTTCCCTTCAAAGACTTCCTGTTGTGTGTTGGATCGGAACACCTCCTGTACCTCTAATTGTATAATGATCAGTGTTGTTGCATAGCATTCATTTGCAAAGGAGTGATCGGCAAACCAATTTAACGAGGAATTTAAATCTAACTAGAATTGTTGTAGATACATATATGAAAATGTGGATATTTGCTTGTATATATTTGCTATTTGAGATAAGCTTTAAATTTACTATTAGCACTCTGTTATATTTCTTCTATAAACTCAGCATATTTTAATTTAGACTTTTATGTTAGAGTAGTTTATATCATCCATTTTCTAGTAAAAATGGATAAGGTCATGGGAAAAGATGCACTTTAGAACATCCTTAGACTATGACCACTATAATAAAATATCTAACAATAATCTGACTTTGAAAAGCCTAATGACTGGGTTCTGATAAACATGATTCCTTCATTAAAATACTATGTATTGGCAAGTACGTTGGGAAACGTGTTATGCCAGTTATCTGAGTCAGGATCTAAGATCAGTTTTGAATCAAAATTATAAATGTTGTTCCACCTACACAAGTTACTATAGAACTCTCTTCTGTTTAATGTTATCTGTGTAGTTCAGGTTGAAGACTGTAATAGAACTTGTAAGCAGAAGATCGAGGTTTCAATTCTGGCTTCACTGTTTACTAACCATGTGACCATGAGCAAGTCCTGTCATATTAGGCTCAAGATTCTCATATGTGAAATGAGCCTTACAGTATCATTCTACCTATTTGGTAGAGTTGGAAGAATCAATTAAATTAATAAAAAATGGATAAAAGATCTCCGAATACTGTAAACATCCCAAGTAAGTTAATAATAAAAGTAAGGTAAGAGAAGTTATGAAATACTTTTTAATAGAAAATTTTCTTATTTTTCTAATAATAGAGTGAAATTACTGGCATGAAATAATACATGGAAAACATAAATATTGAATATGATCCTATAGTTATTCATTACCTTCCTCACCCTTCTTTGCCTGGTTAATTCTACTTCAGTCTTTCTCAGGAGAATCTGATCTGCTTTCTCCTCCACGTTACGATGGGTAGTCATGCTCTCCCACCATTACACGGTTTTCATGCCGATAGGAATTCTCCTACGTGGCACACATCATCCTTTGTAACGTCTACACATGCGCATATTTGATTGTCTTCCCCAGTAAGTCATAAGCACAGTGTGTGGCACCAAGTCATCATTGTATAAAACTTTCTGCTGTTAACATGTTTTTATGAATCAACTTGAATCACTAATCAAAAATGGGGTTCAGTATAGCTCAAAAACTCAACACAGTAATCTACAGAGATGAAGGAATAGTCATTCTACTTGAACTTGAATGAATTATGTTTATTCTAAACCCAGATGTGGTTTGCCATCTTTGGAGCCCTAGGTTCAAAGCAAATTTGATTCTCTTAATATTACATGAAAAGGATTTCTGGTTTTAGTACTGTTTATTGAACTGCAGTCAGTCATCTTAGATGTTGAAAATCTTTTGCTTCTACATAAATCTTGAGTCAATTTTTCTTTATTTAGAAAATAATTCCTTAAAGTAGAATTATGATTTCAGAGAGAAATCCATATCTTAAAGCTTTTATTTTCACTTGAGCTGTGCTTATTTACATTGAGCACATTCAGATTTATTGAGGCCATGCCATAGCACATCAACAAGATTACTCGGTGGACTTAGCACAGGACCCGGAGGCTTATGTGTTCCCGTCACAGCTCTGCACATAACTTCTCAGTGGCCTCGTGCCAGTCAGTAAGCACTTCTGGACTTCAATGTCCCAGTCACGTAATTGGGATTATAATATGTGTCTCTTCCCTGACTCAGTTGAATGGTGAGGGGATTAATGAATAGACTTGCTTGACCTTACTGGAAAGAAATAAGTAAATCACTTGCTTTTTAAGGGGTTCATTAACTCCTAGAAACTAGTAGCTATTTAGTGCTTGGAAAAGATAATTTACTAAATGACCCAGGGTTAGTCTCAAAGATGAAATGCACTTCTCAAAAGGGAGAGATTGTTCACTATTTGCTGGCAAGAGCAGAAATTCTACCTTTTGTAGCACTCTAAAGGAGTAGGTTTCACAAATGTGCATGTTGTCACATCATTTTATTAACAGCATATAAAAATAATGGTTCTCTAAAAACCCAAAATGGAAGATGGTAGAGGAGTAAGTGGAAGCTACACTAACCTCCTGCCAGGACCAATCTAGAATTACAACTGAATTGTAGAGAAATCATCCTGAATAACCAACTGAACACAAGCTGGAGAGAAGCCTTATAACCAGAGACAGACAAAAGAAACCACTTCACCGCACTGTGACGGGTAGGGAGTGTGGACGAGGTGCAAGAGGGCTGACTGGGCCCCAATGGGTGGCAGCTGAAGTTCCAGAGGGATATTTCAGCAGCCTAGGGGTTCCTCCTGAGAAATGTGGGCTCTAAACCCCAAGCTGGGCTCCCCGGCCTACAGCACCATAGCTGGGAAAAGAACCCAGATAAAATCCAGCTGTGAAAAGCAGCTGGCATTTCTTTCCATCATGGACAGACGGCTGGAGGAGAACAGAGCCTCTTTAAAGGGCCAATGCACAAAATTTTGTCTGCAGCCACTTACCCTGGGTTCTTGCAGAGGGAGGATAGAGTGGACTAGAGACGTGAAAGGAGAGTCTGGGGCTGATGGCTCTGGGGAGAGCTGTCTGAGGGGTCATCCCCCAGGATCCCTGTGCTGAGTTGTTCCCCAAACTACAGGGGCCATCTTTCTTAGGCAGAGCAGTCCTCTCTGAATGGCATTAGCCTGAGGGAAAGCTTGCTTTAAGAGGAAGAAGAGAAAGAAAAAAAAAAAACCCAGGAAAATAATCCAGCAATAAAATGGCACTAAATATGTATGTATCAAAAATCACCTTAAGTGTAAATAGCTTAAATGCTCCTACAAAAAGACAAAGATTAGTTGAATGGATAAGAAAATAAGACCCATATATATGCTGCCTCCAGGAGATGCATCTCAGATCAAAAGATACGCACAGACTAAAATTAAAGGGATGGAAAAAGATATTTCATGCAAATGGAAAGGAAAAAAATCTGGGGCAGCAATGCTTATATCTGACAAAATAGACTTTAAAACCAAGGCTATAGTAAGAGACAAAGAAGGACACTATATCATGATAAAGAGAACAATCTAACAAGAGGATATAACTTTAGTAACATTTATGCACCCAATATAGGATCAGCTAAATATGTAAAGCAAATCTTGATGGACATAAAGGGAGAGATTGACAAAAAGACAGTAAGGTCAGGGATTTTAACACCCCATTGACTTCAATGGATAGATCTTTCAGACAGGAAATGAACAAGGAGACAGTGGCCTTAAACAACACACTAGATCAAATGAATTTAATTGATATCTATAGAGCATTTCACCCCAAAGCTGCATAATATACATTGCAATTGCACATGAAATGTTTTCTAGAACAGACCACGTATCAGGACACAAAACAAGTCTCAATAAATTTAAGAAAACTGAAATCATTTCAAGCATCTTCTCTGACCACAAAGCTATGCAACTAGAAATCAATCACAAGAACACTGAAACCCACACAAAGGCATGGAAGCTAAATAACATGTTTTTAAGTAATGAATTGGGTCAACAACAGCATCAAGGAAGAAATCAAAAGATACCATGAAACAAATGAAACTAGGGACAGAGCAATCCAAAATCTGTGAGACACAGGGAAGCAACCCTGAGAGGGAAATTCTTAGCATTACAGGCATATCTCCAAAAAAAAAAAAATGATCAAATAAACAATCTAACTTTACACTTAAAAGAATTTGAAAAAGAACAATAAACAAAGCCCAAAGTGAGTAGAAGGAAGGAAATAATAAAGATCAGAGCAGAAATAAATGAAATAGACTCTAAAATAATGATACAAAAGATCAGTGAATTTAAAAGCTGATTCTTTGAGAAGATAAACAAGATTGACAAACCTTTAACCAGACTCATCAAGAAAAAGAGATGACCCAAATAAATAAAATCAGAAATGAAAGAGGAGAAATAACAACTGAAACCAAAGAAACACAAAGGAATGGAAAAAATATGAACAATTATACGCCAAAAAACTGGACAACCTGGATGAAATGGATAAATTCCTAGAAACATGCAATCTTCCAAAACTAAATCAAGAAGAATCAGAGAATCTGAATACACAGATTACACCTAGTAAAATTGAAGCAGTAATTAAAAAACTCCCAACAAACAAAAACCCTGGATCAGATGGCTTCACAGGTAAATTTTACCAAACATTCTGAAAAGAACTAACAACTCTCTTGCTCAAACTATTTAAAAAATTCAAGACGTTCCTTAATGTGTCACATCCAATGACTGTAGGTCTCAGCCACTGGAGTTCTCAGTCACTTTTTTTTTTTTTAATATCTGTAAATCTGAGCTTAGTATGTATCAGGCATTCAATAAATCTTTACTGATTCAATAAATAAAATTGTCTTTTTTTCTTGAGTTAGTATCTCAAATTTATTACCCATTTTGCTTTGGAGTACAGACACCTAGGATCATAACTATTATTTCTGCTGCTCCTTTACAAATGGGTTTCTCGTGTAAATTACCGAGCATCTCGTCCATTGCAAATCTTCTTCCAATATTCATGTCCTTCAATGGAACCACTCTATTTTTATAGTTGCCACTGACCACTTTTACCTCACCACTTTGATTTTCCATTTAAAGCTTCCCTGAACAAAGCTGTAAATTTCTAAGCAAACATGATTCTTTCAGTTCTTGTGACATGAGCACTTTGTCCCAACTCAAGACTTCATCATTTTGATATCTTAATCTCAGAAATCCAAACCACCTTCTGTAATCTTGTAATCACTCATTTCTCTTACTCTTCTCTCTTTTCAAACTCAAACTTTGAATCTGAGTTAAAAATAAAACCTGGGTTCCCAAAGCCTCAAAATTTCTGTCAGTATATACTCTCGAGGTTTAAATTTTTTTTTTTCAGTTACTGTTTACATTCAGTATTATTCTGTATTGGTGTCAGATGCACAGCAAAGTGTTTAGAAAATCATGCACTTTACTGAGTGGTCCCCCCGATACTTCAAGTGTCTACCTGACCCTATACATAGTTATTAAGATATTATTAATTATAATGCCTACACTGTAACCTACATTTCTGTGACTATTCTGTAACTGTCAGTTTGTACTGCATAAACCCTTCTAATCTCTTTACCTTTTTTACCCATCAGAGTGTTCCAGTGCCCTTTCCTCTCTGGCAACCGTCAGAGTGCTCTCTGTATCTCTGAGTCTGTTTCTATTTTTTTTGTTCATTTATTTTGTTCTTTAGATTCCATATATAAGTGAAATAATATGGTATTTATCTTTCTCTGTCGGACTTACCTGACTTACCACAATACCCTCTAAGTCCATCCATGCTGTCTCAAAGGTAAGATTTTCCTTTTTATGGCCGAGTAGTAGTTCATTGTGTAAGTGCACTATGACTTTTTCATGCACTCATCTACTGATGGGCACTTGGGTTGCTTCCATATACTGGCTATTGTAAATAATGCTGAAGTGAACATAGATGTGCATCTATGCTTTCAAATCAGTGTTTCAGTTTCTTCAGATATATTCCCAGAAATAGAGTTACTGGGTCATAGGCAGTTCCATTTTAAATTTTTTTGAGGAAACTCCATACTGTTTTTCATTGGCTGCATCAGTCTGCTTTCCTATCAAGAGAGTACTAGGGTTCCCTTTTCTCCACATCCTTGCCAACACTTGTTGTTTGTTGATGTATTGATGATGGCCATTCTGACAGGTGTGAAGTGATATCTTGTGTGGTTTTGATTTGCGTTTCTCTGATGATTAGTGACATTAATCATCTCCCTGAGAAATATCAGGAGCCAGGCATGGTTTATTGGTGTGTCCTAGAAAAATTAACAGTCTCTGAAGGTCTGTGTCAATCTGTCCAAGCCACTTCCATTCCCCACACCAACTGGTATCCTCCTACTTCCTCCCCCGCAGCTTCGTCATTGCCATTGCAGCATATGCTTTCTTCTAACTCTTCAAGGATGAGTTAGGTTTCTTCAGAAGGTCCAGGAAAACCAAGGGTCAAAATCTCAAAGGTGTGGCCTAGCTAAAATATGTACTTTAGTGTTTTTTACCCTCTTTTTATTTTTAAATTCTTTTGAGTAACACTTCTTCAACAATAATTGAGTCTCAGAATATTTTATTCCTCTATTATTTGTAGTCTTTTCTTTATCTGAAGGAGGAAGTAATTGTTCTCTCTGACAAACTGAGGGGAAGAGTGGTAGATCTCTAGTGATAGAAAAATTTTGCTTTACTGTAAGGAAAAGAAGGCTTTAGCAGTAAT
This sequence comes from Micronycteris hirsuta, assembly GCA_004026765.1. Classification (NCBI taxonomy): domain Eukaryota; kingdom Metazoa; phylum Chordata; class Mammalia; order Chiroptera; family Phyllostomidae; genus Micronycteris; species Micronycteris hirsuta. Next base: position 73,618 of record PVJI01001609.1, on the reverse strand, counting down.
TTCTAACCCTCAGAAAGTTTCCACATTGACTTTACATGTACTGGTTTCACATTAGGTTCCAGTATTGCCATACTTTGTGCTTTATACAGAAATTTTAGATTTTTAAGTTGAAACAAAAGGAAAAGAAAACATGTATTTTTATGGTTTCTACATTTTATTTGTAAAACAGTGGGGATAATATAGATATGGAGTCAGGATTGTGATTGCAGAACCAGTTTTTAGTACTTCTGTGTTTTGAACTATTATTTTAATGACACTTTATTGACATATATTCTATCAAAAATAGAACGGAAAGTAGAAAAGTGTACGTGTTACAAGAGTGCGGGCTGATACATGATCACAAAATAAATGCTTTCATGTAATCACTACTAACGTCAAGAAATGTGCATTTTCAGCCCCTCCAGAATTCCTCCAATGCCCTCTCCCAATTACTAGTACTTACCCAAAATGTAGCTATTATTTTAACTTCTAACGCCAATAATTACTTTTGTCCATTTTTATATAACCCAAAGCTAAAATGATAAGCATGGGAATTCCCCTCTGTGGCCGAGGAGAAGCCTCGGGAGCCGTGGAAACATATTAGCTATATTTGTGTTGGGAACTGCATTACCCAAACACATGTGTCAACTCGCTTCGGCAAGTTAGGGCCGTAAGAATGTTCTGTATGGCTTGGTGGACTCATACAAGTATTGAAAATGAGCCATTGGCAGGTAAGAAATGAAAAAAAAATGGAGCAAATGTCTTCCCCTTAGTGTTGAGGGAAATAACATATGACATTCTGAGAAACAAAATGTAGGTTTTTTTTTTTAACTCTCTCTTTTTAAAATACTGTATATTCTTTCAGATTTCCACATCTCCAGTGTACCCCCAATAGACACATTAGCGTCCACTTACTTCTGTTCCTTTGGTGACTCAGAGTACTGCTGTGTTCTGTGCCACGGTGAATTAGCCTGGCTGGGGCCGGAGTAGGGTCTGTGGCCATTCCTAGAGTCACACTCTCTCTCTTTCATCGTACCCTAAATATTATGGCAGGTTAATAATTCTGTCACCATGTGAGAACTTGCTTTTGAAAATGGGCAACTTGAACAGAATAGATATGAAAATATATATATATATCACTTCAGGGGTTTATAAGAATTTATGCATTCTTTTGAAGGCAGTGTGGTTCAAATATTGAGATTTTGTGTCTACAAATAAAAATTATTCATTTGTGATAACATTATTAAGGAGAAGAATTAATTGACGTTAGTCGAGAGGAGATGTTGAAGAGTTAGGACATGGTGAAATGATTCAGGGAAGCCCATGTGTTTTTTGTAACTATTCCTGTGGCTGCTGAGGGTTGCTTTGAATAAAACATACTAGTGTGATGTATAACACTTCTAACTTCAGCATAGTACTTTTATTTCTTTTAATCCTCAAAATAACCCTATAAGGCAAGCAAGAAGAGCAGGAACCAGAAACAGAAATTAGGGCTCAGGAGGGATGAGTGGTGGGAGGACCAGCTGAGCAAGTTGTTGGCCTTGCCAAGCCCCACTCCCAACCTCCCAGTGCCCCGCTTGTCCCATTACAGTGTTTGGACTTGTTTAAAAAAATATGTGAAAGCCCCCTTTTAGCCACTTTTGAAATGAATTCTTTCCAAGTCAGTTTGCAGACCAAAAAAAAAAATTGAATTTCCATTTAAAAAAGTAGGGATCTTGAAATTTATCGTTATCTTCTTCATGCATGAATATTAACAGAGGGTCCACAGGGTGGTTGGTGCTATAATTGACTAATTTCATGTGAGTTCAGATTTCCCACAAGGCAATGATAAAGTAAAATGCTGCTGGCTAAATACATGCTGTCAGATATACAGGCAAGAATATTTTTCTGTCCTTTGATCAGCATTGTTTAGTCCCGTTCAGCCAATTTTGCCTCCCTCTTCAGGCAAGCAAGACATAGCAGGTACAGAACTGCCCCTGATTTTGAAAGAAGCTGTGTGCTCAGATGCTCCGGGGTGGGTGGGGGGTTTGGGGGAGGTGGTCAGTGCAGAACTTGGCCATTTATTTGGTGTATCAAAATTGCTGCCTTTTCTCTGTTGGCTTTTGATAATTGTTGGTATTTCACTCAGTATCATGTGCTGATTTTCACACTTTGTGTTTAAGACTTGAATCTATCATATGCATTGTTTCATCACGAAGGGCTTTAGTAATTTTATTCTCATTGTATCTAAATGATCAACTTAGTATGTACAACTGGGGCTTGTTACATGCATTTTCAGCACATGTGTGCCTAGAGAGAAAGTGGGTTTTTTTTTTTTTAAAAAGAACAACAGAAGTTATTTTGTTCTATAATGTTGTTTTATTAAGCATTTGACTATGGCATTCTTCATTGACATCTGTCATTTCTCTATGCCTGAGACTTTTGATTCACATCATAATTCGTCAGAGGAGCACAATTACTCAGCAAGAATACTCTGTAAGAACCTGGAGTGGAAACTATTTCGGCTATGTTTGGGGTAATGTGGCCGCTTATTGATGACTAACAAAACTGCCAATCTCTTCTTGGCTCATGAAATTCATGACTGCAGGGTTTTACTCCTAGTACCTATTCCTTGATCATGTTTCCTTCCTTATAATGAGAAAATGGTTCTGAAAGTACTTTGAACCATATAGAATGCTTAGCTGACATTAAAGCATTGCTATTATTATCAGTTAGGCCTGCCAGAAAGCTCACCCTAAAGTGAGATTAATTTGAAAAGGGAGCAAGATCTGGTATCTTTAGTTTTGTGCAAGTTGGGGGAATGTAGTAACAGAATCTCAGCTGGCAAAGAAATATCTGACCCATTATCTATTTTGTTACTGCCTATAGGCTTTCGGCGCTCGGCAAAGGAGGATGAGACGAGACTGAGGAGGGGCAGAGGGATGGGGAGATAAGAGAGAAATAATGACCTGAGAGACTGTCACAGAGATGTGGGACGACTGTCTCTTTGTCCCTCCTTCACTCTATTAATCTGTATTTGTATTGTGTTACTAATGTTCACCAAATTCAGTGATTGGAGTCTTTTACTAAATTAACTTTTTCTCAAGAGTTACCTTATATGAGGTCTGTCCAGAAGGTATCCAGCCATGTAACATCAAAAGTAGAGACATTTGTTGAAAAAGATGCAAGATACAAGAAACATTGTGTATAGGACAATGATGCCTTAGTCCCTTTCAAAGTAGGCACCTTGGGACCTCACACAGTTCTCCCAGTTGCCATCAGCTTCCCCATCATATTTTCCTGAATCTTACTGATAGTCTGAAATCTCTTCCCTTTTAAAGGTGATTTTAGTTTGGGGAAAAGCCAGAAGTCACAGGGCACCAAATCTGGGCTGCAGGGAGGGCGGGGGGTGATGAGTTACCTGGGTGATTTGATGTTTTGTCAAAAAACTGCACAAGCCAAGATGCACGATCAGGTGTGTTGTTGTGATGAAGCTGCCAATCACCAGTTGCCCATAGCTGCGGCCTTCTGAATCATCTGAATAGTTACCATGGAAGAATGTTCAAGCCTAATGCAAAATTTGATGCAGATTTGTTGCTCTACTTGCTTAGTCATTTTGAATGTGACAGCCACACAGTACACATGCATCTACCATACCCCACCCACCACTGACTAGTGCAGTGAAGTCTTCATCATTTTTGCATGCTCATTCCAGTCCACTCTCCTCTGCTGCCAGGTTATATAAATGTCATGCAAACCGTTCTCATTATGTTAACAATGGTTAAACTTTTTTCCAGACAGACCTCGTATGCCAATATAAACTACTAATTTTGTAGGGTTCATTTAATACCTTGAAATTAATATAGGACAGGAAAGAGAATCAACTAGGCACTTTACTTAATGCTGAACATTGCCCTAAGCAGTTGTGTATGTTGTGATATTGTCATCATAACTCTGCAAAGTAGGGTAGTTTCTCCCATTTTATATGTGAGAACAAGGAGGCTCCAAGATGATAAATCTATTTGTTCAAGGCAATATTAAATAACTAGTAAAAGGTAGAGCTTTAATCTTGTACCCACCATACTAACTTTGAAATGAAATGCTTACTGATTTGATGTTTTCAAGGTTTCTCACCAATAATTATGTTAATGAGTAGAAATGATTCAGTTCATTTTTACAAATAAGCCTCAGGGTGTTTTATCAGTTAAGGTATCTGCTGTAACAAAAAATCTAAAACTGTGTAATGCTTCTTTTTCAAAGAAAGTGAAAAAACCTTCGTATTTAAAACTGATGAAGCTGACTATTCTCCAAGGAGTGCCTTGGACACCTAGGTGCCTTCTGTTTGGTGGACCCCACATCTTAAACACAGAGCTTCCAAGACTGTGCTGGTAGAAAGGACATGAAGAGGAAGAAAGTGCTGGCAAAGATCACTTTCGCTCCTGTTCTGGGGAGAGTGAGCCCCATGCCCCTATGCAGTTGCAAGGGGGACCGGGACATGGAACCTCTGGTGGGGCACAGCTGCAGATTCAGTGGGCACCTGATTTATTTTGCATGTTTTTGCAGGCAGTAATTTCTCCAAAGGCTTACCACTGCATACCAAGAGCCTCCATTCTTTTAGCCTCTGACATTATGAATTCGCTATTATTCATTGCCTGGCTATAAAACCAATGACATATTTTAGATTTTTCAGCAATAACCCATTTGAAGGAATGATTTTCTCTATTGATTGCAATAGTCTAATTACTATACCAAGTAAGCTTTAGAATTATCTTGGTTTAACACAGTGGAAAGATATTCCTTGCTCACGTAATAGCAATGTGTGTTCACAACGGTATCCAGGTTGAGGAAATCAGGGTGAGGGTTACCTTGTACCACACAGTCATTCAAACATCTTGACATCCATTGGTTTGCCAGCTTTAACAGAGAGCTTCCAAGAACACTTAGGCATTGACAATCAGATATTGGATGGGAGGGTTTTATGGGTGGGGCTTCTCACTTCTGCACATGTTCCATAACCCTGACCTAAGTCATATGGCCACACCTACTGGGGGCTGGAAAGTATAGTATCGTTGTGTGCCCCAGAAGAAGGGGCAAAGGTAGATATTCTTTACCATCATGGGTAATGATTTTTTAAAGCATATTTAAAAAATAAGCACATCTGTACATTTGGCAAAGGCTTGAGTGTGATTACCTGAACTGAAAAAATATTTAAAAATATTCTTGCCATTATTTAAGCAGAAAGAGGGGTAGAACAGCAAAAAGTTACCTAGCTACAGGTGCAATCTCCTGTTTTATTTGAGTGTATAAAATATATTGACAAATACTCAAAATACTAGGCAAAGCTGTTTTAATTAAATTTGCTGATAGTAAAAATTTGACTTTATGTACTGCATGTAATTTGGCATTTGAGAAGGAAAGTGTAAAACTATGAATGAGTTCTCTCATCTTGAAAATAATACATATTTATAACTAGATTAAATTTACTTCATAGAAAATTTACATACCTGCTGATTTAAAGAATATGACTTTGATAATAATATTTACTTTTTTCTACTGAGCATGTCTGACTTTTTCCCTTTGTGTGGAAAAATCTAGGCTGATTACACTGCTTTCATTGTATTATGAAAGTAGAAAATATTTTTGAAGAATAAAGTAAAAATAACTGTACTAGCATGCAAATGTTAGCATCAAACATGAAAATTACTATTATTTGAAGGAAAGTAGAGATTTAAGACAGACAGTATAATAATGCTCTCTTTTTCTATGCATCACTTAAAAATACAATGTGATAATCAAATTTGTAAGGAGGAAATTTTGATTAAATTGACTGAAATAACATCAAATTCTATGTAAATGGTACTACCACTTCAAGAGTTTTATTATGAAAGTTTATTGTTGGTTCCTTGACTTATAGATATATTTAAGAGTAGATGTGGGTGAGGGAAAATTCACACACTGAGTATGTGCAATGTACATGTTTCATTACATGCGACCTTGGGCCCATGGGCCCCAAGCTACATTTTAAGTGATACTTATTGAATGAATGAATAGTATATTTCAGGTTATTCAGTTCAACATATTGTCAGAAATGGAAGTCTTAATTTATAGGTAATCATGATTTTTTCCAACAGTTTTACATTTACTTAAAAAAAAAACCTTTTATTTATTTACTTTTAGAGAGGGGGAAACATCAGTGTGAGTGGTCGCTTCTCCAGCACCCGCTTCTGGGGACCTGGCCCGCAACCCAGGCATGTGCCCTGGCTGGGAATTGAACTGGTGATCCTTTGGTTCACAGTCTGGTGCTCAATCCACTGAGCCACACCAGCCAGGGCTTTTTCTAACAGTTTTGAAGTTAAATTGTATTCATATCCGACCCCCGAAACATGACAAGAACCTTAGCTGCTTCAAATACCCACTGATTAGCTTCTCTCTTCTCATGTTTCTTTCTTGGTTTTGTTGTCTAGAATTTTAGTTTTTCACTTTTAAACATAAAATAGGTTACTTTTTGGTAGTCAATAATTAAATATAGTAATACTCAAAAAAATTTTGTGGTTCTCATGGTTTCTTGTAAACCACACCTTTGGGTTTTCTTTTCTCCCAGGTAAAGTATATTCTCAAGTAATTATTTTACTTATGGGTGGTTTGCTTTACATCCTATTTGCCATTATATATCTAAAAATATAAGTATTTTTTGAAAATATTAGTATTTTATCTTTATTTTTAGATGGCAGTTTAGCTTGGTATAAATCTTTGTATTCAAGTCTATTTTTTCCTCAGGATTTTGAAGAGCTACTATTGTACCCTGCTTTTTGTTCTCTCTTGTGGCTGACCATTATGTTGTAAATCTAATTGCTGTATTCTTGCAGTTTATATATGTTTCTTCTTTGCTAGTTTCCTTCGTTGTTGCTCATCGATCATGTATTCTTACAATTCTGTCAGTGTTGCATAAGGTATTTCTAGGCTCTGTTGCTGGATACATGTATGTTGATAGTGCTCATATACTAACTGGTATACCATTACACCTTTGTCCTTTCTGACAATTGGCTTGGATATATAAAGTTCAAATGCTTCCCAGGATTAATTATAGGGAAGAATTTGTCAAGAGAGACAAATGCTTGAGATCCTTTGGTATTCTATGTATTACTGTTTTTAGTGTCAAAAACCAAGAATGTAATGCGAAGTAGCCTAGACAAACAAACAAAAAAGGACTTTATTAGCTCAGGTAGTTGTGAAGGACAAGAATGAAGCTGGATGTATATGGAATCAGGAACCTCGATAACTTCTTCCATTTTGGTTCTTCCATAACACTTTCCCCCTTTTTTTTTTCTTCGCATTTTGTCTTTATTTTCTTCTGTGACACACAGGTCTTTACATGTGATAAGGACATAGCCTTTGGCATTTCAGGACTTAAACAGGAAGAGATTTGTAACCATATAATAAGGGGTGCTACTTTGCTAGTTCTGTTGCGGGGAAATGAAGCGACCAAACTCCTGAGAGGTAAAGGTCACAGACCCTTTATTACACGCGTGGGCCCTTGGGAGTAAACTCCAAATCGAGAGCCCTGAACGAAGACATGAACTAGCTTATATACTTTTCTAGAGATGGCATACATGACATTTGGGGGCTCAAGTTACAAGCAAATCTTCAAAGCACACTTTGTTACAGAGAATAGATAAAGTTTACTAAGGCAGAACTGCAAGGTTGTCTCAGAAAAGCAATTCCCACATCTGCATTCCTAGATAACAACCTACATTAGGCTATTCTTCCTGCCAGACATGGGGTTGTACATTAAAGCACCCTACAGATCAACAGCACACTTAGGCCATTGGGTCAATACTGCAGGATACAAAGGGTCAGTTACAGATTACAAGTTTACAAGCCGGGTAAATTTCTACTAACATTTGGCCAGGAGTCACAGCTTGCTCTCTAGGCCCGTTTCTATTATACTACTTACTATATTTCTAACAAGACTTAAAATATTCTAAGGTTATAATATCCCTGTTACAGTTCCACATACAAAAGTCCTAGAGAAGGGTTTTGATCCTTCCAACTTTGGACCATTTGCCTATCCTTCATCCAACCCACTGAGCCTAAATGGATGGGTAGCATTATTGACCCAGTCTGTTTAAATATGCTGACACTGCAGTCAGGCAGGTGCAGGTGGGATTTCTTGCCAAAAGAAAGAGGAAGAGATACTGAATAGATAAAAACAATAAATACATACACCTTTTTTTCTATTCTCCTAGATTGGGAACATGATCTTTCCTTAATTCTAATTCTGTTCTATAATATGTCTCTATTATAGCTTCTTTGGCTAAGTCTTCCTTAGTCTTGGCTATGTGTATTTAATTGATGTGGACCCCAGCTCATGTGGTCTTTGGTGTTGTGACTGAGATGAGACAAATTCACACGACTACCGAATCCTATGGCGGAAAAGGGACAGCACCGGCACTCTCTCAAGGGGAGAGGGCCCCGACCCCTGCCTTGACAGGCTTTTATTGCTTTTCTGGGCACATTACATTGAGGATGGTCCTCATTTACTATGCACAGGTTTGCTTTAGGTGGTTACCTTTTACAGAAAACAAAGGAGAGGATGTTGCTAATTACATCCAAAAAGGAAGAATATTTGCAAATGTAAAGGGAAAAGTGGTTGAACTGGTTACACTCATCCTTGGAAGGTTTAGCATAGATTTCAGGAGTTACTTTAAAGATACGCAGTAAACATTTGTTGCCTCAATTCAGGGTGAGGGAGTTTTAGCAAAAAGCAAGTCTCAGAGCAGCCTAGGTACAATGCAGGCCTGATTCCCCACAGGAGAACCTATCCGTGGGTGTGGGTCCTGTGTACCAGACCTCGTTTTTCACTGCCCTTTCTGAGTGGGAGCTGGGCCCACGCCATGCAGAATGGTCTCCTATATTTAATAACTGTATTTTTTAGCATTATGTATTTCTTTTATAAAATTCATCACCTTGTCTTATCGCTATATCTGCACATCTCTCTCATTAGACTATACTCTCTTTGTAGTAAGGAACTGTTTCCTTTTCATTTTTATAATCTTTGTTTATTTAACTAATTTTTATTCAACTAATTTAATTTGTGCCAGATACTCTGATAGCCACTTGGCAAATAGTGGATCTCAATAAGTGCCTTCTTGAATAAAACTTCCTGTATGTTCTCAGAAAATGTTTTTTATGTTACTAAGGTTTTGACAGACTAGATGCTTTCATTTCTTTTTTCAGTTGTTATAATTTAAAAGCGCAAAGTCTAGAGAATGACCTTTAGAACGTTACACATGATGTGCATTTCAAGGGAAAAAATTTGACTTGGCAGGCCAGCCGCCTCACGGTGGTGTTTTGACATGTGATACTTGAGGGATGAGGCAGAAGAGCGAAGCAGGCCAAAAATCTCCTCCACCGAGATGTGAACCTCCAGGCCTGGCACATTCTTGTTTTCATTAAAGCAGGTAACATGCCCGTCGGGTCCAGTTGGCTATCGATATTCGAAGATGTGTTTTTAACACTGTGAAGCCACTAAAATAAAGTCCAGTGTTTCTCAGGGTAGCAACAAATAAAACAAAAGATAGAATACAAAATGGAAGAAGAGAAAACCCCATAGTCTACCTTCCGACTACCACTTGTCATAATCATAAAAAAGACATATTGGAATGAAATATTTCTCTTTTTAAGACAAAATCACTTTTCTTTAGAAATAAGAGACTTATATTCTCATATGAGCTGATATTTTCCTCCAGACCCTGTGGCATTGCCAAAACCCTAATTAACACTGTGTAAGTGTGCATGTGTGTGCGTGCATTTGAGTTTGTTAAACTCTGTAACACTTTAAATTCTACACATTTTGTAAGGACAGCTGTGTATACTTTGGGGAAAAATACAGCTTCATAGATTAGGGCCAGGAAGCTCTTTAAGTCAAAATTGTACTTATTATTCAGTTTTATCCAACTGAGGTGTTCTTTCTCATGTTTTTGACTTTATATATCTTCTTTTTTATACCTGTTTTGCTCCTCCACTTCTTTATATCAAATTCCTGCTCATTCTTCTCTGCAAGTAACAGAAAATCCCCAACTCACATGACTTAATAAAGAAATGTATTATGGAGCCTAGCATTTCTGGGGTTGGTTAATTCAAATCTCATTGACATCATTGAGAAACCAGGTTCTTACCATTTGACACATCTTTGATCCCTAGTACATCAGTTTTTACCTCACGCTGATTTATTTTGTGGTCGCAAGATAGCATCACCATCAGTCATAACAATGTCCTGCTGAAAAAGATACATCTTTTCTCACAGGTCTGTTTTTCAGAGTGGGGAAATCTTCCCCAGATAGCTCAGCAGACTTCCTCTCACAGTCTGTTTACCAGGAGTGAGCCGTGGTGCCCCTGACAAAGCGACCCCTGGGAAGGGGAACGGGATTACTGTGGCTGCCTTACATTAAAAGGATTTACTTTTGAGGAATAAGAGAGAAGGGTAGATACCGGATAAAACTGGGGTCTCCAGCAATGAAGAAAGGGGACTTGGATTCCGGGCAGATCATCCTTGGTCTTGGCTGTGCTCACCTAGACATGAGTGTCCCTCACAACCCCAGGTAGAAATAATTTTCTTTTCTGTGCTCGCAGCATGAACTTGAATGAGCATTTTATTTATGTTGTTTGAACTGAAAATACATTACTGTTAATGTTTTATTTGCAGTTCATCCATAATGTTACACCCTATTTACACTCCATTCTACCTCTGTTGGCCAAATTGCACGCACAGCCTCACCAAAATAGACTGTGGTGTTTAACACTACTGCATTCTGATTCCTTATAGCTACACTCCTGTGTCAGCAATAATACTTTCTCAACTGTTTTTGAAAATATGTCTGTACAATCTCAATATTTGATGCTGTGTCAGCCTGTCTCTCTGGCCTCTGCCTTCTGTCTGTTGGAAGCACAACTGGAATAATGGTATGGGCATGGTCAGGGGTGGGCATGGTCAGGAGTGGGCATGGTCAGGAGTGGACATGGTCAGGTACGGGCATGGTCAGGTGTGTTGAAGGGCAGAGAGAAAACAATGGAAATTGAGAGGGAAAAAGCTTTATTCTAACACATGGGGACACATAACTTAGATCTGGGAGAGAACAAAACCCTAAAAATAATTTAAAGCATTTCTTAGAAATTGCTATCTGTTCAGTGAGCAATGGTGGCAAGATGAGACAGATATTGACAGTGGGCAGGAAGGAGGATTTGAGTAACTAGTTTAAATAATTATCCTTCAGGCGTTGACCTGCAATGTAACCTGAAACAGTTTGGAGAAAAATACTGTTTTCATAAATAGTAAACTTTACTTCCACAGAGAGATAGTCCTTTTGACACATACACCCACGTGCACACATACAAGCTGTTCTCCGAATGTGCTTTTTAGGAAAGCCCAGGGGAAAAAAAGCCATTTGAAGGTGAACACAAGGAGTCATGTAATTCATGAAGATACCCCCAGATGCTTTTAATTACTTAAGTCAGTAATTACTATAGCTGATAATGATTCTTCATATTTTTAGCTAACCAATGCATTATTCATTCCTCCTTTGGCTGAGATATCAGAAAAATCAGAGGGATTATAGCTTTAATTTAGTGATTTACAGGAAAAATAGATTATTCATTAAGGTAGTAGATGAATATTAGAGGCATTATTGCCCCACTGTTTATTTTTTCCAATGGTTTATTGACTTCGTTGTTCTTAATTTTTTAAAACATTTTACAATTTAATGTCTTCATGTGGAGATTAGGTTCTAAATAGTGTGAATTTTAGTATTATTGGAGATCCAATGCCTAAGGGGGATTCAGTGTGTAATAATTTATGTGACCTCTTGTTCTTTCCTTAACTTTTAATATTCCTTCTTTACTAATTTCAAATGATTTGTTTTGCTTATTAAAAGTGGATAAATCTACTGTTTAAAAAGTTGGAGGGTCAAGTTATTGATTCTTAAACATTCTTCCTTGAATGTCAAAATCTTCTTGTTTTATGTCAGCTTCTTTGACAAATTTTTTTCCCTTATGTTTTCTTGCCTGCAAACGTACTTCATTCATTCATTCAATTACTCACTCTATCACCAAAGGAGATGTGATCAAGACTGCTGACACAGGCCATTTTGTTTGAAATTTCTAGCTGGCAAAACACAGGTGATCCTCTTTAATGCTGCTTCTGTTTTTTCAAGTGCTTAGGGCTAAAAAAGCCCCTGCCTTGAAAACAAACAATCGGTCACCCTAAATGTAGACTTGCATCTGTAGCCAGTGGTCACGGTGTGCGCACAAATGACGACTAGAGACCTGGGAGCTAGATGTTTCTTTTTTTCATGCAATTTCTTTGACTGTAAACACACTGTAGACAATAAAGCAAGATTTATGGAGAGAAATTTTGAAAATATTTATTTTCATGCTACGAAAGCTCTCTTACCCATCTCTTCCCCCCACACAAGAATTTTTATTATTGTTATTCTACTCTCTAATTTCGTAGAATAAATCCTGGCCTTATTTTTACTAATGAAGGCCACTTTTATTTTGGGTTGGAGAACAGCTCTCATGGCTTTAGAATTGGTCTCAGTCCGCTCTAATTACATACATTTTTAAGCAAGTTATATGTTTGTCCTCAGATCATTTCACCACAGAACATATAAATTAGTGCTGTAATTGCTGGGAAATGTCAAATGCATCTCATTATCACATGGCAGAGTTTGTCTTAGAAGAATAAGTAATTTTATTCTAAAGAAAAAGGGTAAAAGTTCAAGTATTTCTGGGTACTGCCGACACCTTAGTATATAACTGAACGAGAATGAACCTGGAGGATTAACTATGAAAGATGAGAATGATTTTTTAAAATCCAGATTATTTGAACATTGTTCTAACAGTCCTTTCTAAATTCATATAGCAATTGCTCAGCACTTTGTTACTTTTACTTAGACTTAGCCAAAAATCCATAGAGTACCTTGCCCCCAAAGACCTTGTAGAAGTGATCATAGTCCACTGGGATCTGAGTCAAATCTATAGATAGCTCATGTGGATTATTTCTTGAGGACCTGAATAGTTTATTAATCTTAGATATCCTTTTCTATGCAGTATGTGTGACTCACACTTTTCTTTTTCAAATTCTTTGAAAGTACCAAACTCTATCTTGCCTCGGGGCTACTGTACATGCGGTTTCTTCTGCCTGGAGCTATTTTACTTGCCCTATGTGCATGTTCGTTCTCCTATAGCCAAGCACCGTCACTTTGGAAAGACCATTATTTGACCACTTCATCAAAATCCCTCTTCTTGTTATTCCTTCTCTTTAAGCATTGTTTCTCCCTCCATTGTCACAATTTATAATTGAGGATTTGTTTAGTCTATGTCTTTTTCTTATTTCTACCTCTCAGGGATTGAAGACTTCATAGAGACAGGGGCAAATAGTAGATGTTTAAAAATATTTGGTAACAGAATGAATTATCCTGGAATCAGGACTGGAATTGAATTTTAGATCTTCAGGATCCTACTGTTGTACTTTAGACACTACACATTTTTCCACAAAATATATTGAATCTGTCAATGTAGAAAATAAGCCTGCACATGACCTAAATTCAACTAATGTCTCATTTCCATGTTATATTTGGGGAGCATAAAAGAAGCAAGTAATTAAGGCCCCTCTAGGTATATTGTTAATATGCAATACAACCTCAAGAATAGAAGGATTCTGGACAGAAAATGACAATTTCATGTGATAGTTAAAAAGGTTCTGCTTTTCAAAAAGACTGATTGACTCTAAAGTTGAAAGCTACCTTCTTCAAAGATAATCATTTATTTGTGTGTCTTTCCTCTGAATTTTGGAAAATTAATAGGAAAAGTATAAAAGTAGACTTGATTTCCATTGAATTCAGCCTCCTTAAGCTCTAGTTTCATTAAAAAGTAAAAATAAAAATGGATTATTCAGTATCATACCTTCTATATGTAGACACACACAGCCCTACCCTACATTTTTTCAAGCACAAATTATCCTGAAGACTTATTTGATTGACCTACGTGTGAAATAATTTTCTTGTCTATATCAGAGAGATATGTCAAAAGTTTTCAGATTCTCTTAGCAGCAGGTATTTTGTTTGCTGTCTTGAGTAGAGCCTTTTAAGGTTTCTTTTGTGGAGGCAATACCACATTTGAAAATGTACCAGCATTTTCATATTACTATTTTATTATTAGACAAATCAATTTACATAACTTTAGAATTAGAAGGTTTTTTAGTGACAATCTAGCCCAATACCCTCATTTCTTACTTACTATTGTTACAGTAATAAAACTAACTTGTATTAACATGTCCTTTTTTAAAAGAAAAACATATAAATAAGTGTACTTAAGTAAAAATAATTAAAAAAATTTTTTCCTCTTAAGAATGAAAGGGAGTTTACTCCTCTGAAAATTTAGTAACTTTTGATTCCAGGATCTCATCTATGTCCCCAGATGGATGTTTCTTAGCATATTTTCTAAATCTTGGTTGGAGCATATCTGTTCCTTCTTGAGGACTTTTGAATAAGTTATCCTAAGTGCCGTTAGATAATTTGTGGGTTTAAGGAACAAGATGTCTTTAAGGTTTTTCTGAGGGTTAGTATGTTGATAATAATGGCAGTAATTGTAGTTCTAAATGTTATGCTCATTTTGGAACCAAATCTTGATTATTTTTTCATCCTACCTAAGGAGACTCTACGCCGTGAATTTAGGCTGATTAACGTCACTCCGAGGAAGCGCCGCACTTTCCCCCAGGCTGTCTGGCCCATCGGTGTCCCTCTGTCACTTCTTCTCTCCTTTGCCCTCTTCTAAATATTTATGTGAAAGGTTTCTCTAATTTATTTTGATGCTCAGTAACTATTAATTGACTATAAATACAAATGTAATTTATTTTCACCATAAATATTATTTTTCAATTGTCCACTTTTTCTAGCTGGTAAACTTACATTTGTGTGACTTTATATTATTTCATGATATATTATACCATTTATTCTATAAATGAATTTTCTTAGTGTTTCACATTTTTCTGAGAATCTGATTAAGTAATATAGGAAGAAGAGAATATGTATCTGAGAGTATGTATGTAAATTATATGATAAAATTTATCTTTACTCTTTAAAACAAAAGATTTTAAGATTCTTGAGAACAGGAACTGTGCCATATGTTTCTTTTATGATCTTCCATTTTCATCCTCTATGGAAATTAAAGTCTTAAAGAAAAAGGATTTGTATTAGACTCAAACTTGTGATATTTTTAGACCGGAGGGAATTTTAGAGATGTCTGATGTAATTTTTTCATTTTCCAGACAAGGAGAGGGAAACGTGAGAGACTGTTGCCATTAATATTGTGTGTGTGTGTGTGTGTGTGTGTGTGTACACAGGGTTGGGCAAAAATAGGGTTATAGCTGTTCATATGGAAGATAATTCAACAGGTAATAAATACTAACACAAAAATAAACTGTGTCTTACATACTCTCAACTGTAAACCCAACATGTATTGAACACTTGGAATGTTGGATAGGATTCTAAATACTTTTCATGTATTGCCTTGGTAATCCTGATGACTACCCTTTGAGGTATGTGCCTATTATTTTATCCCATTTTACTGGTGAATAAAAGCCCAAACCAGTTAAATAAGCTCCTTATCTTCACACAGCCAGAAAGTGGTAAAGTTGGGATTTGGGTCAAGATATTTAACCTCTCTGCGCTCCTTTCACTCACATGCTATATTGAGTCTCTGATTGGAGCCAAGATCTTCTGAGCCCTAATTCCTAACCCTTTGTTGCCTGATCATATTCTCTGAAAACTTTAGAGATGGCTGGCTCTGTGTTCTAAGTAAGAAATAGATAATACAATGACAGTGAAAATAGCGGGGGACAGTAATGAAAGGAAGCTGGTAAAACTGCTGAAATGAGAGAGGATATAAGTGATTGTATATATATATATATATATATACCTCCTCACTTGAGGATATGTTTATTGATTTTTTAGAGGAAGAGAGAAACATTGAGCCTGCAGCCTAAGGTGTGTGCCCTGACCAGAGATAGAACCTGTAGCCTTTTGGTTATGGGATGATGCTCCAACCATTTGAGCCCCTGGCCAGGGCAAGACATAAGCAGTATTTTAGGAGAAGAAATGGTAATATGGAATTCTGGATGAACAAGCAATCATCAAGTGTTATTGAAAGAAAATAGATCTTTCTAGGTAGCCAGTAAAATGATATTTGTTCAGATAAGTTTAAACTAATGTCCTTGGTGTGGGAGAGGTGGTCCTTCCCAAGAGGAGAGGCAAGCAAGAACTAATTTCAAATCTCATCTGTGGAAATCTCTATTAGATACCTTCCTCATTGGAGCCTTTCCCTCTTCTGAAATAGGTCTGCTATTGTGATTATTATTTATCTTTCGAAAGGTTCTCTCAAATGATATTAGAAGGACACCTAGACAGAGCACATAAAAACCACTCTTTTCATTTGCCTTGTTGCTGAAGTGTGAATATTTAAGAGATGAGGCATAAAACCATTATTGCTGCTGTTATTTTGCCATATGGGGGGTTCTTTCATAGATGACATGGAGGGCAAGTAGGAAAGGACACAGAACTCAGTCTCTCTATTTAGCTTCCTGCTGATGTGTGGGTAATTCAGAGCTATGCGCAACATTTTTATTTTATGCCATTTGGTATTTCATGCAGGTCATAGGATTGCCAGAAGTCTTTTATGAGAAGTCTTAGTAGGACCACCTTAGTAATGTGTCTCTTTGGAACAGTTCAGAATATTTTGAAAATTCTGGTTCCTAAGGGGTAAACCAAATTACATAAAAGGAACAGTTAAATTGTTTAGCACAAGCAGAGGTTTCTGAATTTTTTTTTAAGGCAAGCCACTAAAATCATGAATTAAATGTATATTTACATAAGAGAAAAAGAGGTAAAAAATCACACTGATTATGGTTCTCTCTTGTATTGCCATTTTGAAAATCTGCTTGGGCCACATAATCCTAGGCCCCAGAAAGAAACTAAACAATTAAATTGGCCTACCAATTGGTGATAACGAAACAAAACATTCTAATCCAAAGTTACACATAATGCCTTACTATTAAGATTAGTCAGTGACCTGTATGACCTAATTTTATGAACGACAGTAACTCCAGTTTGCTGATTATCCGTCCAGGATGTGTCAAACTCAGAGGAGAATAGTAGCATTTAGGTGTCTATTTGAAAGAATTTGCATTATAAGATTGAAAATAATGTGTTCTACTGGATGAGTGTAAGTATACTTAAAGATAATTATCCTGGGGTATGTTTAATTTAGCTTTGTTATACACTGTTAAATGACTTTATTTAATAATGAAACACAAAATGCATCTTATAGATCCAGATTGCACTAATTTTCTATCAACAATAGGTGCTCAGGAAATGGTGGAAGGTGCAGAATGTATAATAACAAAATCAAAATATATATTGTTAGAAGTTGCCTTTTCTAGCTATCAGATTGTTGCCATTTTCCTCCCCTTGGGTCCTAGAATAAAATCTGCTATTGACAGTAAACTGATTTAATGAAGGAGTGTTAAATATTCAATGAGGTAGCAAATCTGCTCACATTTTATATGCATAGTCTTGAGGAAACAAAACAGGTCTAAAAGAAAGATCGTCTGAGACACAGGTGTCAAATAAGTTCATGTCTATATGTCTTATATATGCTGAATCAGTATTAAAATGTTTGGACTCTCTGTGTGACACAATTACATTGCAGAGCCGGAGGGCTTGTATTTAGGAGACAGTATTAAATATTCCACTGCCAGCTGGGTTGGGCATATTGCCATTGGACAAAGTCTTATAATGATACTGTAGAGGAAAAGATTATGGGAAACATATGAGAAAGAAATAAGGCAAGGACCAAGAAAAGAGGTGGTAAAATAAATCGTCTATGTGCTAGAGTCAGAGAGGCTGAATACAATAAAGTCACGGTAAAATTATAGTTTCTTGAATCTAAATATAGAGATGTTTCCAAGCCATGGAAGAGAGATTAATGAGACATCTATGCACAAATGGATTTTGCTTGGATCATATAAATGTTCTTTTTGCAACAGCACAAAACAAGTCCACCTCCCCAATAAATAAGCAAGCAAAGCCCCATCCTCCCTTTTATTTCTCCAAAATGGACACTGTTAGTCTAAATCAATGTCATCAATTTAGGAATTTTGTTTTAGAAACCAGCCAGTGAAATTGAATTATATCCTCAGACATCATCTTTTCTCTTTGGAAAACTAACCAATATATTTTCATTATGTGAGCTCTTTGTTTGTTTGTTTTCATTTTTTACCAGCATTAATTTTAATAGCTTTATCCAATTCTTGGCTCTTGAATGTCCCTGTAGAAGTTGGTGACGGATTGTACAAAGTGTCACTCCCTTTGGAACGTCCATGCAGCCCGTGGAAATGTTGGGAAATGCTTGTGAGTCATGCAGAATCGTACAGAAAAAAAAGGATGCCCAGTTTAGTGCTGGACTGTATTTCAATCAGGCAGCTCTGATGGCATTCTAAAACTGGAAAGTACAGTTTGAATGCGTTGTGAATAATACCACATTGTCATCATTGAATTACAGCTACTATTTTTACTTGAGGACCAGGAATACTAGGAACATAAAATAATTTTATAGCCAGTTAGCTTTGAGGTGGAAGGAGAGGACAATTCATCACACGAGAGGTCGTTTGTGCCTGCCACAAAGAAAAATGGTAATATGTATAGAAATGAGGGCTTACCACTCCTTAGTCTGTGAAGAGAAAGATTTGAATATAGAGGATGCAGGGGTCTGTGCAGCCTTACAGGCCTGGGAACACGAGGACAGGTAGGCCATGCTTTTGAGGACACGCAGATTGCTAGGGACATGAATCCTAGTCTACTTCTATATTTGAGTCAGAAAAATTCTATTGAGACTACTTTTTCAGTGAGGGAATATTATCTAAGCAGAACACAGTCATTTCAGCTGTTAGATAAAAAACTTGTATTTTATGAGCCTAGAAAGAAATGAGTTGAATGTTATCATAAGATAACACATGGTCTCCAGGCACCCGGGGGGTGCTTCTATCTCCTATCCCAGAACACGCTCAGAAACCCTCAGCCTGCTTGATAATTGTCAAAGCTATTTTAATTTGAGCCATAACCAATTATTTATGTAAAAATATACTGTAAAGATGATAGTTGGAGAGCAAGAACATGAAAATGTATTTTTTTTCAGGCTTGTCGAGATTAATGAACCCTCAAAAATGTCATTAACTTTGCAGAATGAGTAGCAAGTCTAAACAGCTCTGCATTTATAAATGCCCTGGCTTTCTCCTCAGAAGAATGAATTAAGTTGCTACTCAAGACTGAGTCAGAAATGTACTACAGGAAGGTGCTTGGTACATTTCCTCCTGCACGGCTAACCCTAGAGAGACCTTAATTTTGCTCTGAAGCCTTTTTATTCTAGTTGTGTTCCTTGTCTTTATTTGAGACCTCTATTCCCAACATGGGGGTGGGAAGAATAAATGCCCAATAAGGTTCATTATTCAATTCTCTTTGGCATCATATTGGGGTTCACTGTTTTTTTTAAACCCAGGGATACACGCTCTGCCTATTGTCCTGTATAGCCAGAGCCCTACTAGAACGCGGTTTGTAATCTCTCCCAAACCTGCTTAGTAGGGGTGTAAAGAACCCAAGAGGACTTTCCAGGACATGCCACAAAAGAGATTGGGGGCTGGAAAATAAAAATGGTTAGGAAGTGGTATTACAGATACATCAGAGGGGAAAAGAAAAGGCTTAGTGGCTTCTTGGCTATGGTTCTTAAGAATGTGCAGAATTTACGGACAGAGGCTGGTAACTAGCTTTTGTTTGATCTCTCCTGAGGAGAGAATAGGAGTAAATGGCCTTAAGCAATGACTCCAAGGGTTTAGAACCCGAGCTGAGAAAAAGCTGCCAGTCTAAGACACTCAGCAGAAGAAAATGAATGAGAAATAGACATAGAATGACAGAGAGGGGAAATGCCTTGAACACATTAGAAAAGGAGAACCAGAAATCTCTGAGAAAGAGGCATTTGGTGTGTCTGCACACTCTCCAGGGGATGACTGCTGCGTTGAGGATTCTGCTGTCCGGGTCATCACTAGGAGACAAAGGGTAACGCCCGTAGAGGCAGTGATTCTGAAAGCTGCTGCTGCCCTTTCTCCCTCCCTTCCTTTTGCCCTTGTGCTGATTTAGTTCATGGTGTGTGTACGTTGGTGCGTGCATGTGTGTGTGTGTGTGTGTGTGTGTGTGTGTTCGATAGAGGAAGGGATTTGAAACAGTCCTCTGTTGAAAGGAAGTCCTCAAACAGAACAACAGTCTATCTCTCAGAAAGATTTCCATCCTGGGGACCCCCTTTAAAGCAGGGATTCAGGCAATGATGAGAAAGGTGCCCTTAGACTTGCCCTGTGATGAGATGTTACAAGCCATTAATTTTATGAAACTCTAAAGAAACCACAGCCAGGCCATAAAAAGGGAGGAAAGAACAGATCTTCTAGGAATCATCGAGAGAAAACACTGACTTTCTAAGTTCAGTGAATGAAGTTCACTGAGCCTTCTTTTTTCCTCTCTCTGTTGTATTTGAAGCAATTGTATTTACTTTTTTTCTTTTTCCCGAAGCTCTTCTAAAAATGCCTTAGTTCTAAGGTTTTCAAGGGATTATGGAGCCAGAAACTCCAAAAAGGTAAGAGGTCAAGGCAGAAGCTGTCCCTCAAAGCCTTTAATAGCTCTTCATTGTTCCGAAGATTAATTCCTTAGTTTATCAGAGGCCTCAGAACGTGCCCTTTACCTGACCCTCCTCCCAGCACACCTCCACCCCTGATTCTCCCAGATCTTTGACCGGGCGAGCTTCCCCCACCACTGGCCTGGCCGCACCCTGTCTCCTCTGCTGCAAACTCCTTTCCCTAGGCTACACCTACCCAGGTATTAGTTTAGTTTAGGCTTCTCTTTCTCCAGGAACCTGACCTCATTTCACACGTTCCCCCTCCAGTCTGGCTTTCACCCCCATCTATGTACTTCCACCATGCCTTTTATATTGTGGCAGCCTTCACACTATATAGCAATTGCGATGCCTATTTACTTCACTGCAGTAATCTTCATTAGATTATAAACTCTCTCATGATGTTCCCAAAGAAGACTCATAACATAAACCGGCTTTTGTGGAAAGATTATTTTAAACTTGGAGGCCCAGTTTCAGCTGTGGCAGTGGGTGAGGAATATGTATGGGGAACAACTGTACATTAATTTGTTTTCACTTCCATCTTTGGGTATTTTTTTAGAACAGCTATACAAGCCTGCTTTTTTTTCTTTTTCAATGAAACTTTTAGTTTCACTGTGTACCTCATTCAACTTTTTGTTTAAAGTCTATCCTGAGGATTGATTTGAAAGCTTAGTTGCTTTCAAAAGCCCTTGTCTTTTCAGGGTCATTGCTTAGTTACTCTTACAGAAACATCTAGACCATGAAATACCTTTTGTGCGATGTGAAACGAAATGGTGGTGATACCTCTAAACAAAGCTTCTGGTGCTTAGAACACCTGCAAGTCATCCTTGAAGATCTCCCCCACTTTGAGCTGCAGTTTCATTGTGAGAGGAGAGACATTCTATGGACTACTTTCCTTTTGTCTCGTAACCAGGACATCTTACCCAATGGCATAATGTTTTTATGCCATTATACTCCATAACATTTGCTAATGTTTTTCACTAAGTTACACACATACTTGTTTTAGAGTGATAAAAGGAAAAAAAATGTTATGCTTTCAGCTAGGAATGGTAATACAATCTACTTCTGAATTACATAAATGGTATTATTGTTGTAAGTGGCACATGGTATTACAGAGCAGTGCTTATTATGTCATAATTTATCTTACATAAGTATTTTCAACATTTTCTCAGTCACTGTCTTCCACTGCGCTGAGACAGTAGCCCCCAGCCTCGTGTGGCTATTGAGCACCTGGGATGTGGCCAGTCTGAATCAAATGAGCTGTACATATAAAACAAAGGCTATACTTTAAAGCGTTAGTAAAAGTAAAAAAAAAATAAATAATAATTTCAAGTGTTTTAAAAAAGTATTTGTAGTGCAGTTACTAGAAATCTTAAAATCACATACATGGCTTGCATTATATTTCTTTTGAGCAATACTGGTCTGGACAATATCTAAATATTGAGGACTTTTGTTTTCTCTTGCTAGGAAAGGAGGTATTTAGTCACTGTAGCAAGTAAAACTTGGTGACTGGTTGACTTATAGGAATGGGATCCCCAAAGGTAATTAAATATAGCTAGTCTTGGGATTAAACTACTCCTCTTTGGATTTTATGTGGATTCAATAAAATAATATGTAGGAAGGAGGTAACCTAAATAATATTGTCACCTGGAGAAAAGAGTGAAGGTAAAAACTGTCAGAAATGAAGACTGTCAGGGAAAATTTTTGAAACTATTTTCAACATGATTTATAATAGTATATAGCTCTGTTATCTGTGGATTCAATTAAAGTATCAGAGAATGGGCTTCTTTTGGTTTATGTGAAGGCTTGTTATGCCAGAAACAATTTTCACTCCGCTATATAAATTATGTAACCATCCTACTAAATGGTAAATAATATTTTATATTTAATCAATTTATCAGCCTTTATATAATCATCCTATTCTTGGACATTGGGTTGCTTCTATTTTTTCTCTATTATTAATTCTGTGGTCATAAATATAATAAAACTCTTCCCATATTTCAGGTAATTTCTAAGAATGTCAGACTGATTTCAAAGGAAATAGTGGGGGGAGGTAGAAGAGGGTGAAGGGGGAATAAATGGTGATGGAAGGAGACTGGACTTGGGGTGGTGAACACATAATAAAATATACAGATGATGTGTAATAGAACTGTACACATGAAACCTTATAATTTCATTAACCAATGTCACCCCAATAGATTCAAGAAAAAAATAAATAAAAATAAAAACAATTACAAAAAAAATAATAATAAAAACAATTACAAATACGAAAGTGTGTGCAAGGAGATAGTACATTTGTGTAAGAATAGAAACACCATGTAAGTTCTTGGCTGAACCTGAAGAATTACTGACATAGGAGAGAGTTGAATATAAGTGGTTTTCTCTTCTGTCTTGCAATTCTAGCACAGAAAAGATAAATTGGGCAAAGGTTTACTAAATATTGACATGAGGTGGTTCCTATTGTGAGAATATTGGCAATAAAAATAGTAATAAAACCAACAGAGATTTTGGATATTTTAATTTTTAGATCCTGTCACATTGAAATCTGGGAGGTAGATTTTTAGCCCCATTGAATAATTTTATCTAAAGCAATGCAAGGAGCTATGAGTGTGCCCTGCACCTGTATAAAGACTCATGTAATTGACCAACATCACACGTGAATTAGCTTAAATCTGCACATTGAGTTTGGAAAGAGACCATTATTTGTGTTTCAGACCTTTTAGTTCCATTAAAAAAAGTCTTGGAAGAAAGGTTTTATTTTGCCCATGACTGTGTGTTTGTGAAAGTTTTACTTTCAGAGCAGATGTTCAAAGTCCCAATAGCTGCGTTTACATTTTGTGAATATATTTATTGTCTTAATCACACAGAGCTTCTGTTACTGGTGGTGGGTTAGAAATTGCAGCTCATTCCAAATAAAGTTGGGCGGAAATAGGAAGGCAACCCCAAATTAAGGCACAGCAACTTAATAATGATCTCTTTTAAAATACGACTTTTCATTATCATAATGTTACAAACTCCATTTGTAACCAGAGTTCCAGAGTTCAAGAGCAAATGTTCAGAGCTGCCGCAGCAGTGCTCATTCATATGGAGAGAACAGCACAGAGAATGCATATTCAGTGAGACCGATTTGTGTAGTTTATGTTCTATGCATATGGAGCTGTTAATTTTAATAGAGTTGCCCTTATTCTGAAGAACACCTGCTACCCAAATAATCCAGTTATAAAATCACCTCTCTCAAGAATTAGTTTCTACTACACTTGTTGGTTTAAGAGCAATGCTTGAACACTACTTGTACATAAAAATGTTTTTAAGCTACAATTATAGTGATATTGGTTGAACAGTTAAAGGATCTTAGCCACCTTACAGACCATAACTGTTGCCCCTGCTTGGGGCATTCCTATGCTAATGATGGCATGCTGGCAATGCGAGACGGCAGGTGTGGAAGGACAGGTATTCCATTTAGAATCAAAGCATGTGGGCTTGGGTGCTGGCTATGTTTCTTTGCCAAGTCATATAACTTCTGAAAGATAACAAGTTTCCTTGCTGAGAAAGTGTGTGCAAGAATGGATGGCCTGATTGTTCATAGATCTTGATATGCACAATTTGTTCATCTTTCCTTATCCTCAGTCAAATGAAGTGAAACTCTTAAGTGATGTTCTCAGTCCACCCACCTTGGCCAATATCTCCTTTCACTCCCTGAGTTTATCCGTTCCCACAGCTTTAACTATTCTAATGGCATGCAATTCTCTTTCACTTGGACCTCCCTCCAGAGCTCTAAACCTGTATTACTTTCAACTGGAAATTTCTACTTGGATTTTTCGACAGGCATCCTCCTACTCACTCTGTTCAATACCAAGCTCATCATTTCCACCAGTCCTTTGCTTTTCTTATTAATTCCTCATGTGTTTATTGAGTACACACTTTATGAAGGTACTGGACTAGCTCCTAGGAAAGCAAAGTAAATAACATTGTCTCTTCCTTCACTAAGATCACAGACTAATAGAAATAAATATAATTTAAACAAATAAGCTCAACAATGTATAATAGGTATTTCCTTCCTTAATTTTTGAAATAATAGGTATTTCCTTCCTTAATTTTGGAAATCAAGGTCCTTTTTGATTCCTTTCCCCTTGTTTTTGCACATTCCTAGTTAATAACCTCTTCTTATATTGCCTTCCTAACCATCTCTCAAGCTAATCTCCATCTCTAAAGTAACTACTTTGGTTCAAACTTTCAGAGTTTATTGGACTATTGCAATAGTCTTCTAGTTGTCCTCCAAACCTCCAGATCTGTCTCCCTCAAATGCATTATCAATACTCTTATCAGAGTGATCAGCCTGTATTGTATGTTTCTCCCAGATTAAAACTCTTCAGTACTTCTGCATCACCAATAAGATTAAGCTTAAGTTTCTTAGCTGGACATTAATTTTCCTTCTTTTGACAAAATGTTTGTTTCATGCTTTGTACCCCAGAAATGCTGGACTACTTATGTTTAGTTGATATTGTATATAACATGCCATTTATCACATCCAAGTTGCACTTTTTTTTTTTTCTGCCAAAAATACTTATCCTGCCCCAGCTGGTGTAGCTCAGTGCATTGAGAGTGGGCTGTGAACCAAAGGGTCGCCAGTTCAATTCCCAGTCAGGGCACATGCCAGGGTTGCCAGCCAGGTCCTCAGTGGGGGCCATGTGAGAGGCAACCACACATTAATGTTTCTCTTCCTCTCTTTCTCCCTCCCTCCCCCTCTTTCTAAAAATAAATAAATAAAACTTTTAAAAATACTTTTTCTAATTCCTATGGCACCAATCTTTGGTTTTCTTTTCTCATTCTTTGTATTCAGCTAATATGAATCTTTTCTTATCTCTCCTAGGGCAAGTTAAACAGATTTCTCTATAATTTTACTAATCACATAATATTGAAATTATCCATTTATGTGTCAGCATCAGATTACAAATTTATCGAGAGTGGGGATTATGTTTTAGTCCTTGCATTCTGAGTGTGTGTGGTACATGGTAGGTTCTCATGACAGGTGTTTGCAAATTGAGTCAGAAGATGTTGTTCCTGACTCTTCTCCAACTTCATTTCTTGCCATTTGCTTCCTGCTCTGTTGTTCCACCTCTCTGAATGTATATTTCTTTGAATAGTCCATGGCCTAGCTTCATAGGCTGTTTACAGGATGATGCCCTTCCATAGCCTGGAACACTTCTCTTCCTGCTTCTCTTTGTGGTTGTTACTATTTGTTTTTTAAATCTGACAGCTTGACTTGGCATCTCCTCCTTTAAGCAGCTCCCATTCCTCTTCCCCAACACTCCTATTTTAAAAGATGACAAGGTTGACTTTAGTTTTCTTAAAACATCCTCTGCTATCACAGTGCTGTTTGTACTAACTGTCTTTTGGGGTTTCCTTGTCTTTCCCCCCTACTAGATTGAGACACCCAGTGTCTATCACTGTGCCTAGCATATAGTAGGCACTTTACAAAGCATTCTTCATAAAGTTAGAGCATATTTTCCATCTTGCATTAAAAGGAGGAAGAGAGAATTAACATTTGAGAACCTACCATATACCTGTCCCTATGCCAGGTGTTTATACAATATTTGAAGAAAAGCAATTGAAGGCAAGAAGCTTGGCAAAGAGAAAGCATTTGCAGTTTCATAATGTGAGATCTGTGCTTACTCATAGGCTGTGGATCTACATGGTATTTCCCATGTACGTTATAAAAGGCAGTTACTCTCAGTGGAAAATGTGTGAACCTACTGGGGAAGTCCACAGTTAATTAGTTTATTTTATAATATTCTCTTTTATATTAGGGGAGACATTCCATTAAAAAGACTATAAGGTGCTTCTTAAACTGGGGCAAGCATTCTCGTGGGGGTGTAAAGCCACAGAATAAACAGACGCATCTTCCTGGCATGTTAACATTTTCTCATAGCTACAGATAATTCTAATTAAATATGGTGGAGGAAAGCCATTTTAATGCTACTTTCCTCCCTGACACTAATAAAAACAAAAAAAAAACCCAAACTCACGCTCTCCAAAGTCCTCCAAAGAATAAAAATCAGGAAAGAAAACTCTATGTTCAAGTAAAAACAAGAAGGACAAACAATTATGAAAAATGTCAGCCAAATATAGTGAAATTTGGATTAAATATGGGAGACCACTGAGAGCCAAAATAAACCTTCTCCGACCTTGGGTGGAATAGATTTCTATAAACATAAAATGTCACAGACAAGAAAGGCCCATTCAGTGATCTTTCTATTAAAGTGAATATAAATAGGGTCCTGAAAGGTCTATAGAAGTGGGAAATTTTCTGTAGAATCCAATTTCTATACCCAAGGTCAGGTCTAGTTCCACATTCAAGACCCCAAGGGAGTGGTTCAAAAAGGGGAGCCCCATAGGCTAGCTCTCCTAACTAGCCCTGACCTAGAATCTTAGCTGAGGGAAATGGCTAGATGTGAGGTTGGGTAAAGCAGTGAATAAGGGATGCTAATATAAGAGAGTCTGTAATTTAAGGTCCCTTGCAGTAAGCCAGGCCAGCCTTGTCAGTGTCTGAAGTAGAGAGGAGATATGTACCCAGGGAAGAGACACAGCAGACATGGGAAGACGTCATTTGGAAGCAACAAACCACATTTGAAGCTGCAATCACAAAAATAAGTGCATGAGGGGGAAAAAGACAGACAACTATACTTGTACAACAATAAAAAAAAATAAGTGCATGATTACAAACAGTAACAAAATTACAGGGAGCCATCACAGTATATAATGGAGGGTATGACGTGCGTGGCTCTGGGACACTTTCCCTGAGAAAGCAGTTTGAGTTGAGAACTGACTGTTAGTGAGGCAAATGAAGGAGGATATTCTTGTTAGAGGTACAAACCAGTTCAAAATCTTTATGGCAGAGGAGAGCATTCTGTGGTTGAGAAGGAGAGCAGGCACGTGTGACTGGGGTACGGAGAATGGCAGTGGGGTGGAGAGCGGAGAGTAATGAGAGGTAAGACTAGAGGAAAAGAGGGTTGAACATGTAGAACTTCAGCATTCTTGTTAATGATTCCTAAGAGGAGAAAAGGAAATGGAAAGATTTAATCAGAGTTATAATGTTTAGATTTACATTTTAAACTGATCCCTTTGGCCGTAAAGAAGACAGTTGATTTGGGGGCAGAGGATAGTGTGAACATAAGGAGACCAGTTAGGGAACTATTGCAGTGAAACAGGTGAGAGATGACGATACTACTGACAAGGGCCGTGGCCGTGGAGATGGAGGTTAAGGGGCAAATGTGAAGCGTTGTGAAATGTATAGGAGGCATACAGGTCTAACCTGGTGATGGACTGGGTTTTAGGACACATATGGCAGAAACCACTAATTGTCCTTAGTAACTGATTTTTTTCTTCTCTCTAGAGATAATACCACCTACCCCCCAGGTGTCTGAGCCATACACATGACCACCTAGCTAGTGTCTACATTTTTCAGGCTCTCTTTTAGTTAGATGTGACCATGTACTCGATTTGGGCCAATGTCCAGATTGTCTCCTAAAAGACAAGGCTACTTGCCTTGGGCTGTAAGCACCTTGCATGGGCTGGCACACTGACAGGGTACTGATGATCCAGTTGCCATCCGTGCCGACTTGTACATCAGTTTAAGGGCTGGCAGAAGAAAAAGAAGATAGAAAACACTTAGGTTCCTGAATGACCTTGTGGGGCATAGCCTCCCCACTGGGTTGATTCGACTCACTTTTGCATTTTTGTGCACGAGAGAGGTCATTTTCTATCTTGGTTGGGT
Organism: Micronycteris hirsuta; assembly: GCA_004026765.1. Taxonomy (NCBI): domain Eukaryota; kingdom Metazoa; phylum Chordata; class Mammalia; order Chiroptera; family Phyllostomidae; genus Micronycteris; species Micronycteris hirsuta. The sequence continues at coordinate 45,120 of PVJI01001609.1, read as the reverse complement.
CACTGTATTTTTGGATCTCTTTGTTTCAGCAGCTTTGTCTAATTATTCCAGGTGGTGGGAGGGACGAACTGGATGAATGGTGATGTCATTGACTGAGATGAGAAACATTTATCATATCTTTCAGCTTTGAGTCATTTACATGTTTGATTAAATATTATTTTTATATCTTAATTTGAGTAATTGATAAAAATGTTTCAAAACTAGATACTGCTCCCAGTGTTGTCACAGATTCATTCCTTTTATAAGATTAAGCTTTACCAATTACAATTTTATCTAATTGTGCCATCACCCAGTTCATATTTTTCACACTATTAAGGTATAATGAAAAGCAAATCTAACTTGCTAAACCTTAGGTATATTCATTTCCATACCCTTGAGCTGACCTGTCAATGTTGATAAATAAGCAAAAAAGAATAAACAAGGCAAGAGAAATCCCAATGAAGAGGTGAAGAGAAAAGGAAGAGAAAATGAGGTTAATTTAGCTTGAGTCTATTTTCTAGTTCATCTATGAGGGTCTTTAGATATCATCAATTTGATTTTAAAGAAATGTTGTATGTTCTACACTTAATAATCCATTTAATAATTTTGTGTGGGATACAAGCCACTCTCAACATTTAGAATGTATTCTTTTTTCTTTTGAAAATTAAGACAATCACAGGCAGGTTTTTAGCTCCTCTTGTTTTCTACAGTGTCACAAAGATTACTAAAAAATATTGTATCAAAATACTTTCTATATTATTGATCCAGGGGCATAATTATTAGAATCTAGAACCAAGTAAAATAAGACATATATTATTATGAAAATTATCACTACCTTACAAAATTACATTACTCTCACTTGGAATAAGAGGACAATTTCCATAAGTTCAAACAGAAATCAATGAAAGATCTCAATAATTCTTGCAGTAATCTTCATTTAAAAGAATATTTTATAGCTCCTATTTTAACAATTCTACTCTTTTATTCTTATCTATAGAGAATTCATTAAAAGTACTATATTAGGGCAGCTATTCCTATTTAACAGATGAGGTGGTGAAATTATTAAGTAACAAAGCTTTTCTAGGTTTATATATTAATAAGACACTAAAGAGGACAGATGCTCAAGGGAGGGGGTGCAGGGTAGAGGGGGATAATGGGGAGAAAAAAATGAGACAACTGTAATAGCATAATCAATAAAATACTTTTAAAAAAGACACTAATAAGGAATTTACTCTAAATATTGTAATGTTCAGTCCAGGATACCTTCCACAAGACCATGCTTTCTAATGGTAAACTCTGGAAGTTCATTATCAAATTAGAAGATATTATAATCTATTTGAAATGATGCTCGTGAATGGACGAATTGCATCTAAATAGTGATTTCTGTAGGTACTTTCAAATTGTTCAGTGTTATTTTAAACCTTGGAAAATCAATTTAAGAAATGATTATTTTTCTACTAGGAAGCAAGCTGACTTTAGCGTGTACAGTGATCCATAAATCCATACACTCGATGCAAACAAAATGACTTAGAAGATAGATTTGGCAATTAGAAAGAGAGAATTTAGTTGTTATTTCCAAAGCTATTTGTAATGGGCTTGGACTCATTCAACCAACAAAGTTTTTTGCCAGCCACTATTCACAGTCCACAAAGTCCACAGTGGTGAGTAGGACAAAGTCTCTGCCTTTGTACAACTGTCCTTCTAGTAGGGGAGATACACAAAAGGTATACATAACGAAATGCCATCCATACAAGCAAGAAAAGACACAAAGCTGAATAAAGAGATGACGAAGACAGTGTTCTTTGGATAAAAATATCAGCTTTGAGAGCTAATATTTAACTGAGACTCTAATGAAAGGAATGAATAACCTAAAAATTGCTGGGCCACAGTAAAAGCTGATGGATGCAAAGGTAGAGATGAGTCGACAGTTTCTAAGAGCAGTAAAAATCCTGATGTGTCTGAGCAGTGATTTGGTGGGGAGAACATGGGGGTGAAGTTGTTGAAGAGCTAGCCAAGGCCAGATCATGTAGGACCAGACAGGCCTGAGTGGGGACTCTGGATTTTATACTAAATGTAATAGAAAGATTTGAGCATGAGAGTATGTGACCTGTTTTATGTTTTTTAAAGATCATTCTGGTTGCATGTGGAAAACGGACTCCAGGTGGGAGTAGATCTTGTATGGAGGCAGGGAAGCTTTTGCCATGACATAGAAAAGAGGTGGTGGTATCTTAGAGCAGGGTAATAGTTGTGGAGATTGTGAGAGAAATTAGAATTGGGGTGTATTTTGAAGTAGAGCTCATACAAGTTGCTCCTGAATTAGATGTGAGGTATAAGAGCAAGATAAATCAGGGAAAAACAAAGTTTCTGCTCTGGGCAACTGGATGAACGGTGATGCCATCCACTGAGCTGTAGAAGAATGACTGGAAAGAGGAATAGGCAGAAAAATAGTTTGTTTAAGACATGTTAAAGTTGAGATGCCTTCAGACATCCAAGTGTAGGCATCACACAGGCAATTGGTATACAAGTCGAGTTCTTGGTAGAGCTAGGAGCTTCATATATCAGCTTGTGAGTCAGTAGGTGAGCCCACATTGGAACGTAATGAACAGAATATATCTGAAGTCTGAGCTCAGGCACTCCACTATTCGGAGGTCAGGAAGAGGAAGAAAATCCAGCAAAGGAGAAAAACAAAGATTGATTAGCGAGGTAAGGGATAATAAGAGAACACGCATCCATCAAGAAGGAGGATGTCCCATTACATTTTCTTATTCAATTTGCTCTCCTCTTCTCAAAGGTAACAATTTCCCACCTTCTCCCCTCTCTTCAAATCTCCTATATTCCTTGCTTACCCACCCCACCTCGCTATTGGCTTATAACCTTGACCTACTTCACAGAGAAAACAGAGCTACCCAAAAGAGAACTTCATGATCTTCCCATCAACAAATGTTAGCTGTATCTACTCTGCCTTCCCGTCTGTTAAATAAGTGAACTTTCTCTAAGATGGATCCATCCACTGAGGCACTGATATACTGGATCAGATTTCCTCTTTTCTATCCGGGGACTCTGTTCTTGTAATTATTCTCTCTCTCACACACACACACACACACACACACACGTGCACACACATCATCATCATCATTGACCATTCCTTGTTGCTTGTATCATCCCTATTAGCATAGAAGTATGCTATATTATCTCCCATATTAAAAAAAAAAAGTAAAACCAAAAGGAAAAAACAGAGTCCTTCCTTACTCCCATGTCCCCTCCCACTTTTTGCTCTGTTTCTGTTCTCATCTCTAGGTAAGCCATCTGCATTTGTTATTTCAACGTCCTCATCTCCTGCCTCCTGTTCTCTCTCTTGGTTTTTTTTTTTTTTAAGATTTTATTCATTCATTTTCAGAGAGAGGAGAAGGGAGAGAGAAAGAGCAATGTATGGTTGCCTCTCACATGACCCTCACCGGGGTCCCGGCCCATAACCCAGGCATGTGCCCCGACTGGGAATTGAACCGGGACCCTCTGGTTCCCAGCCCGCGCTCAATCCACTGAGCTACACCAGCCAGGCATGTTCTCTCTTTTTAAAAAAAAGTTTCATAATATAATATTTGATATATACAAAAGATAATTTTAACATATATGATATATGAAGTATGGTAATGAATATCTGAAAACATAGTGCACAATTTAATAACTAAAATGATTAATATTGTTGCATCTACCTGTTTGCACCTTCCCTATTTTGCCCCATACTTCTCTCCAAAATAAAATTTATCCTTTAGTTTTTGTTTGTAATTTTATGTTTCCATTTTTCCATTTTATCTCATATATTCATATATAGTCATATGTATATTAATATATCCATATCTATTACATGTATATTCGTATATATTTAGTTTTGCTTATTTTTGAGCTTTATGAAAATGTTACAAACTGTGGAGTTTTATGCACCCTATGTTTTTTCACTTTATTGTTATATTTCTGAGATTCATCCAAGTAGCAGGGTTTTTCCCTTTTCACTATTATATAATATTCTATTGTGTGACTATTCCACAGTATATTTACCCATTCCCTTGTTGATGTATATTTGCATTGTGTATATGCAATGCATATCTTATATATTAATTATATTATATTATATATGTGCATAACATATATATGCAATATATGTGTATGTGTGCATGTATTCTTACACCTAACAATTAAAGCTTTTTTTTTATAATCATCATCATTATCATGCAGCTAAACCAACTTAACAAGATTCTTCTCCACTTGGATTCTACCTTGAGCTATGCCCTTGATCCACCTAGTTTTGTTTTTTCAAGAATGCTGCCGGATCAGCTTAGCAAGAATCCCCCACCATCAGTATTTGATCCAATTCCCCATCCCTGTCCCCAGTGTTTTACCATCTGGCCTGCCTTCAGCAAGAATCCTGTTAAGTTGGTCTAGTCAAAGTCCCCTTGCCTCTTACTAACTTTCTATCCACTGATTCCTATCCCGTGTTCAGAGTTGAGTCCAAACTCTCTTTCCTACTGCAAAACGCCATTGCAGTATCCTGTTCTTGGATAGAGTTTTCCTTCTTGTCTTTAACAAGGAATACTTTTTTCTCTTTAACACAGTCCACATTCTCTTGACACAGTGCTATTCAGTTAGAAGTCAATAATAAGAATTAGAAAAATATAAAGTTTTTAGTCCCTGTAAGTTTGGATATTTAAAGCATATATACATATACTCTCAAATACCTCAAATAACTCACAGATTGAAGAAAAAATCATAATAAAAATTTAAAACTTGTAGCTGATTAATAAAGTTTTGCATATTAAAAGTTGTGGAGAGTTGTGAAAACAATACTTTAAGGAAAACATTAAGTAAATCATAGGGAATTGCCATTTTTTGGTAAATCAGTAGTTGTCAAATGTTTAGCAATTTCATATGGTTTATGGTTTTCAATTCCCCAAAGTTTTATTAGTTATTTTTTCCAATCTGCTTGGTCACTCTTACCACCTGCTTCCTTTATGCTTTCACCTATTTCTTAGTTTTTATATATATAGCTTTTTCCCTTATGTTTTTAATTGTTAATCTCAATATCAGAAGTCTTTAAAGAGTCAAACTGTGCTTATTGTTTTGGTTGGTTCTTGCTCACGGTGTTTGGTGATTTTTTAATTTAATTTTTAATTTAATTTTATTTAATGTAATCTCATTTTTGTTTGATCCTAATTTGTGGGAGTGCTGTGGGTCTAGCTGGGGCTGCTTTCCTCCAGCAGGAACGATCCTTCGCTTCTGCCCATAGCCTGGGGCATTCTCAGCCTGGGGCCGCTTCGGTCCCCTTGAGGCATTTGCATGGATGTGAGCGGCTTGAAGTACTTCACAAGATGTGGTTACAACCAGCCCAAGTCTTATTCTTGAAAAGCATTGATGGGATCAGCATTTGTCTGCCTTCAGCATACCCTATTTATGTTCTTACTTGGCATTCATAGTTTTAGCTCTCGGGGGTTTTTGTCTTGTTTTGTGTTTTGGCCATGGTGGTACAGATGCTTGGGTATTTTTCTTAGTTCCTGCAAAGCCAGCAGTTCTTTAAACAGTATGTATTATTCATGAGCTACTTGGTTTGTAGCAAAATGGCTTTTTCAGGAAATCTGGTCTACCACTCTGTGGAAGCCATCATTCTGTCTTAGAGCCACTCCAATCAGGCTTTCTTCACCATCATTTCAGTAAAACTAAACTTGTCACATTCATCAGTAACTTCTGCATGGCTGAATCCAATGATCAGTCCTCCCTTCTCTCCATCTTTTAGCAGCTCTGGAATGACAACTTTAACATCCCTTAACATAACCTGTTGAACATCTGGGCTTTGAATTGCTTGGTGTTCTGAGATACCTCTTTCGTATTATAGTGAATAAGAAGGTGGCTAAGTAGATCTTCAACAATGGCCCATTCTGGGGGCTAATCCTACTCAGGATTACTGCAGCACATGGTTCAGGAATTCAAAAGAACAAATGTAGTAGTAACAATAAATCAAAAGAAACGTGCATCAGTAAAAAGCCACTATAGTCATAGAATTTCTCTTTCCCCTTAGCTAACACATAACAAGGAAGATTAAACTTTTTTGACAATCTTCCCTCAGAAGGAGAGGAGTCAGAGAAAAAGATAATTACTATTCCATTGTAATGGCTTTGGTAAAATTTCACAAATTTATAAAAGTATTGCAGACCTGTCAATATCAGCTGGTGTTAGAGATGATACTAATTATTCCAGTGTTTTGTGCCACTCTATTTTGTCATTGCTATGGTTCCCCAGAGGCCCTTCTGCCCTAACCCTAACCTGCACTTTATTATGTCATTGTAGTGACTGAAGCAACCCCTCATGAAATTTTACAATTCCCAGCAAAGGCAAGCTCTTTCAATGAATATTTCTTTTTTTTTTTTTTTAAGATTTTATTTATTTATTTTTAGAGAGAGAAGAAGGGAGGGAGAAAGAGGAGAAACAGCAATGTGTGGTTGCCTCTCACATGGCCCTAACTGGAGACCTGGCCTGCAACCCAGGCATGTGCCCCGACTGGGAATCAAACTGGCGACCCTTTGGTTCCCAGCCTGCGCTCAATCCACTGAGCTACACCAGCCAGGGCTCAATGAGTATTTCCAAAGACTGATGCCTACATCAGGATTCAGGATAACATTTGTTTGTCCTGTAAATCCTCTAAGTCACGATGGATGCAAATTTTGAGATTAGATTATGTCACTGGTTCATTGTTTGAATGAAGGGCGGGAAATTGCATATATTTGAATACCTATTAATTTCTGGTGCTGTCTATTGACTTTGTTTAAACTAGCCACATTGCTCTTATAACTCATAAATTAAATATAGGGTAATATCAAACCCCAAAACTAATTGCTTTATAAATTGATTTATATATATAATTGTGTGCCTACTGTATGTTTAAAACTTGCTAGGGTCAGAAGAATGTGAGTAAAAGAATCTAGATGACTTGGTCTCTCTTGTTTTTTAACTATTTTTTAATACAAATTGAAAAGAAGCAAATATCCTATTTCTAATGAACCAATGTCAGATTCATATATCCACTAAAATAAATGAGCTTTTGGAGCTTGCACACATCTGTGTGAATTATTTGATTGGGGTTGTGTTAAAAAAAAAAAAAAATCTTGCCCTGGCTGATGTGATTCAGTGGATTGAGCGCCAGCCTGCGAACCAAAGGGTCGTTGATTGAATTCCTGGTCAGGGCACATGCCTGGGTTGTGGGCTGGGTCCCCAGTGGGGGGGCGCATGAGAGACAACCATACGTTGATGTTTCTCTCTCTCTCTTTCCCTCTCCTTTCCCCTCTGTCTAAAAATAAAATACATTAAAAAAATAATAAAAAATAAACAAAATTCAACTGAGTAAATTTGTAAATCTAATTTGCTTTATTAAATAGTTCATGAATTTGGCAGCATACATCTAGTAAGTAAAAGTGATCTCCAAGAAGTTGTAGAAAATGGGAGGTTTTTATAGGCAAAAACTAGGTGGGACATGAAAGTTATTACTAAAAGGAAGGAAAGGGTTGTTTCAGGGTAGGGGGAAGGGTGGCGGGGGTCTTATCAGGCAGATTGCCTCACTAGCATTGATCAGAAAATTCCAGACTGATTGGTTTAAAGTCACATTTCTGGGAGGGACTGAAACTGCTAGCTAAGTCTTAGTTTGCTGTCTTGAGTGCAAGTGACTCCAAGCCTGTTTTTTGTTTGTTTGTTTCTTTACAGTGAGGTAAAAATCAGTAGCATAGATGATTAAGGTTCTTTAGGGAAGAATAAAACTAAAAGTGATCAGTGATAGAAAAAGAACATTACAATTTGACATGTATAGAAGTTGTGGACCCTAAAGTAGTCCATGTGTGATAAAGAGGGCAGCCACATTTGTCCTATCACTTGTATTCATTATGCTAGTTTTTAGTATTAGCTGTCACTCCCTTTGAGCTAACCAGGCTGCGAGGCTTTTGCACATATGATTAGGTGATTTTTTTTATGGCATAGATAGATAAGTTTACATTTAAAGAAACTATTTTTATCTTGATAATTAGATACTTTATAGTCAGAGAAATTTGTTAAAAATCAGTGCCATGTTCAAATATAATTTTGCAAAATGTAGCATAGCTCCATTTATGTTTTTGAATTCCTTTAAGATTGTGATACAGAATGAAAACTGATACAGGAAATCTACTTTTTTCTTCTTGTAGAAAACAAGTAATAGATAACTTAAAACATGCTGTAAGACATTTAATTTTAAAAGGCACACTTATCTGTGATTATAATTTTAGCATTTTATCTTCTTGCTTTTAAAAGGTTTAAATCTTTGAGGTTAAGGCCAGATCAGGTTGTGGTATTTCTATGAGCAGGTGTGTGTGCACAAGTGTAAGTTGGAGGGAGGGAAGATAAAATACAAAGACACACCTTTTGAAAGAAGGCTGAGTAACATTGCTAGCTATCTTATTATATTGTATTAAGTAAGCAGTATATAATCTAGTTATTTCAAGGCTAGGTATGAAGCAGTTTCTTAAAGAAAGGAAGCTTGTGTATTTCCCCGTCAGAGAAGTGAAGTAGGTCATTTTTTCTCTTGTTACAAATGGGGAATGCGAAGGCCAGCATAGCTTGCAGGCCTTGTGTAAAATGCAAATGAGTCACCGCTAGCTGTAGCCTACCTCACTTGTCTACTGGCCTCTGTGTGGTGAGAATATAGGTGTTATAGTTAGATATGAATGCAAAGTTAAGAAGACATTAATTAATGGAATTTTGAGAGCTTATCTTTTCCAGTTCTCTTGGTTAGGAAACACTCTTCGTTGTGTAGAAAGAAGTAGGATCATTCATTGCATGAAGCATGGCTAACAGCCACCCTTGCGATATCCTTCTGGTGTATTAGAAACTGGAATCAGGGCTCATTGTAGGCACGTTGGAATGGAAACCTTAGAAAGGAGGCTGCTTTTCCTTCCAAGCACCAAGAGTGATATTAATGTAAAGTGACTTATGCTTAAAAAACAGATTCTTGACAAGATTGTTAATTTCCATGTTAGAACTACATGTACGTCTTTTTTTTACATACAACTTTTAGTTAATATATTAAAATAATTAACTGACATATGTATTTCAGTTATTTAAAATTCTAGTACCTTGTATTAACCATGCTTTTTGGGGCTGCAGGTTGCATGGGTGGACAGAATACACTTAAGTATTTTGGATCAAATGTGCCAGTAGCAGAGAAGACAGTACTAAAATTATTAAACTGGGCTCCTGTAAAATCAAATAATAGAAAGAAGGGTGACCTAGTTCACTTCAGTAATTCTTATATTGAATGCTCTCTATTGTGAGGCACTGGTCTGCATAGCAGGGGATTTATGATGTCCTTGAGAGCTCGCTCCACTCTGGTGAGGAAACTCCTGTGAGTACGTATCTGCAGTGCAGGGGATAGTGCCCCATGTGCCACAAGGAAGTGCAGTGAGCTAGGGTTCACTGAGCAGGAAGCAATTATTCCTTACAGGAAAAATTGGAGAAAACATTATTGAAGAGGTGGAATTTTAGTTTACCCTTAAAAGTTAGGTAGGATTTCAGAAGGCAAAGATAGAAAACAGGTATCCCAAATTATAGATGCAGGTAACAGTGAACAGATTCTAGAAATAAGCAGAAAGAGTGAATAGTGTGTGTGCTAGAGTGGCAAGCATATGGGAGACATACGGTGGGGAATCAGACAAAGTAGCAGGTTCAGAGCAGGATACAGAGGGCTCTGAAAGTCATGCTGAGGAGTTTTTCCTCTAATTCAATAGTAGAAGCCATTGAAGATTTGGGGGCAGTGAATTTATAGGACCAGATTTGTGTTTCAGGAAAATAACTGTTGGCAGTGAGAGCTCAGTTCCACAGACATGTGTTGAGTGGTTGTGAGGGGAATACAAAGATGATAAGGACATCGTACTCTTAGAGAACTTGATCTGGTGTTCTGGAAAAAATATGGACTGGAGAAGGATGAGATTGGCAGCAGAGAGATCAATTTGTAGGCTTCAATAACGGTCTCAATGAGAGAGAAAAAATTACAGTAGGACAGTAGCAAGGGGAATGGAAAGTATGGGGCAGAATCAAGAGACATTTCAGGGAAGTGTCAACAGGACATAAGCTGAGTAGAAGTTGCAGGTAAGGGAGTAGACTGTCTCAAAAAGCACTCTAAGGTTTCTAACTAGGTAATGAAGAGAGGATGGTTCTTCTATCCATTAAGGTGAGAACACCTTAGGTGGGTTTAGGGATGGGAGGGCAGATTGAGATCTTGTTTGGATCTACTCACTTTGAGGTGCCAATGTGACATCTATGAAGAGAGGTGCAAAGGGAATTTAGAAAGGCAAGTCTGAGAGGTACAAAAAATGAGAACCAGAATTATAGTCTGAAAGATGCTGACAGAGGAGGTGGTTGAAATTGTCAGTGACTGAGATCCCCTGTTGGATGACTACAGAAGAGTATAGAGTCAAAAGGGGAGAGGTTTAGAAAAACAGGGTCATCAATGAGTAGTGGGAAGATTAGTGATATAAGAGGAGACAGGATATTGAAAGAAAACTTGAGAAAAGAGAGTATTAATAATGAGGGTTGGTTAGCAATGTAGAATGTGGTGTAGAGGTCAAGTAGAATGAAGGGTAAGGAAAGCTCATGGATTTTTCAAATTATCAAGTTATTGGCCACCTCTGGAGAATGGTTTTAGTAGAGGGGTGGGCTCAGTAGTTTCATTAGATTGCAGTGAAATGAGCAGTAAATATGAGATGAAGCTACAGGGAAATAGATTTCTTTTCACCCACTTATTCCATAAATATTTATTGAACATTTGCCTCTCATTTGTGAAGTGAGGGCATGAGGAGAGATGGGATAGTTATTTAAAGGGAAATCAGGGTCAAAGAAAGATTATTTTTTAATGGGAAGGCCTCTAGCTAAGGAAAAGAGGCAGTGCGGAAGGAGAGACCAAGGTTAAATGATCAGGAAGAAAAAAGAAAACCGGGAGGAGGAGATGAGCTCCTAGCACATGTGGAGGGATTTACTCTGGCCTAGGGTAGCGTGTCCGGGTGGGTGGGGAAAAGTGAAATTCAGAGCTCTCAGTTTTAATCCACAGTAATGATTACTTTCTTTGCAGCTGTTACTGTTTGTGATAAGGTTTATGAAATGGCATAATAATAGTATTTTTCTTTGGGGGTGGATCGTCATGTTTTTCAGGTGAATGGAGCTTTCCGGACAGCAGTTGAAATACTACTAGGGGTTTATTGTTATTAGGGCTCCACCTAGTCATTTAAGTCAGTCTTACAAAATAGAGCTGGGTATAATTTCCAGGCATGCAGCCACACAGAAACCGTCTCGCAAGCAATAATTTACTTGCTATGCAGATCATAATGGCCCTTCTCCGGAAATGACTGCTGTAGGGGCCCATTGGCGGTCATGTGAAATAATAGCAGTGTCAGCTTCTGAATGTGTAATGATATACATCATATTTCAACATTTTTGAGAGCATAAGGAATGATCCATGTTTTTATTCATAAACCAGTGAGGTGTTTGGAGCATTGAATAGCCTCACAGAAGAGGAGTTTCCTTTTGTTTACATCTGGAGGCAAGGGTGACTATTTCCCCGAGTGGCTGTAGAGCATGCTTGCGGGGGATTAGTTGAGAGTGGGATGAAAAGAAGCTGGGTGTATTGTAAAGAATATGTCCATTTTGACTCAATTTGCATCAAAGCTGCTTTTGCTGTTAAGGTGTTATTTCATAAATAATCATTTTAGGAAGAGTCATCAAGCAGCATGAGAAATGGGTTCCTGAGAGGGTTTAGAGCAATGAAGGGCAGAGCAGAATTGACAAGAAAACTTAGCCTTGATTTAATGTGTTATAAAGGATGAAGGGTTTGTAGGAACAATTATAAAGGACACAGGGACAATAATGGGGGGGTGGAAATGGGAGGGAGGTGGGGAGGGCTGGGGGTTGGGGTGGGGGAGAAAGGCAGAAAACTGTACTTGAACAACGATAAAAAAAGTTGCTTGCTAAAATAAATGGGGAGGGATTGAGAGGAAATTCTGTTCGCATTATTGACAAGAACTGGTTTGACATTCACATATCCCAAATAATAACCATCTACACATAGGCAAGAATAAAATAAAAACAGAAATACTCTAGAAACTCTATATTGTTAAATAATTCCCCCAAAAGAGGAATGGAATTTGAAACAGAGACATTCCTTTTTTACTATTAAGAAAAAAACAAGCTCTAGCCAGCTGGCTCAGTTAGTTGGAGTGTCGTCCTGTACATCAAAAGGTTGCAGGTTCAATCCCTGGTCAGAGCACACACCTAGCTTGTGGGTTCTATCCCTGCTCACAGTGCATACGCGAGGCAACTGATTGAGGTCTCTTCCACATCAATGTTTTTCTCTTCCCCTCGCCCCCTTCCTCCCTCTCTCTAAAAATCAATAAAAACATTTCTTTGGGTGGGGATAAAAAATGAAATAAACAATCTCTCTCTCTCTCTTGCATGCCCCTGCCCTTCCCCCTCACCTTCCCCCAGGTGTGTTTTCTTTGCCTTACTTTCTCCTAAGCTTCATGGGCCCTTCTCTTGCTTCTGTAATAAAAAAGAGAAAAGAAATAAACAAGCTAAACTTTTGACCATTTATTGTACTTGAATTATATGTTTTCATCTAAAGTACTGACCCATCCATCTCCTTCCCTTCATATGGCCATTTTTATTGTTCTTGCTACATCATCAAAAATCTTATGTATTTCTCATTGGACATGAATTAATAATGCTTTACCTGTAACACAAAGAACTATTAAAGTGATAAAGAAGACAATGAGTGGATTTCAGTTCTCCAATAAAAACCAAAATCCTCTCTTCGTCCTCCTACTAGACAACTAAATACTGAAAAATCCCCAGGCTTTCTGCAAAGAGGGTCACATTAAGGGTCTATTAAATAAATAAGTTAATTAAACCTTGACATTCTAAAACAATTCTGAGAAGACCTAATTAATTTTTAAACAATATTGAAATAATGACTTGGTACCTCACATTCTTTTAAAATATTGTAACCCAATCAGTCCCACAACACAGCATGCCACAGTGGGCCGGTGGCTCTCCTGATGCTGGGAACACATCTCCTTGCTCTGGATCGCGAGCATGAGAGCGCGGGGGCAAAACCAGAACCAAACCACTGAGGTTTTACAGACGTGACCAGCACTTTAATGGCTTTATTGACTCTCCAAGCATTTGCTTTATTTCTTCCTTGATAGTGTGGTAAGCCACAGAAATTTATGTATTCAATTGCAATATATATATATATATTATTTTTAAGCCAGTGCTTACTTAAGGTTGTAGGATTGACTCTTTTCACTGGAGAGATGTTCCAATTCAATAAAACTGGTTTGAATTTTTCCCATGGAATTCTTCATTGATGCCCTAATCCTCCCCTGACTTGACTGCATAGTGTAGACAAAACCACTTCTTAATTACTGGTAATGATTCCTCTTATTTCTTTGTTGTTGCCGCTGCTGCTGCTGTCGGTGTGAGTTCTGGGTGTTTGAATGGAACTCTGTGCTTGAGCAAGAGTTAGAAGAGAAGTGATGTGGAATAGTAGAGAGGTAGCTGAATCCGGCTGGAGCCTAGAAGCTTGAAGTCAAGACCAGTAATCTTTCTAAAATGTATAGCTGCCCTTGAGACTAGCTTGTTTCATCTACAGCAGAGTTTTTCACCACCTGTTTGAGATTTCCTGATGTGCTTATTAAAAAGGCAGATCCAAGGGCCCTATTCCAACTGATTGAATCAAATTCTCTGGGTATGTTTGCAAATTTGCATTTCTTTTTTTTTTAAAGATTTTATTTATTTATTTTTAGACAGAGGGGAAGGGAGGGAGAAAAAGAGGGAGAGAAACATCAGTGTGCGGTTGCCTTTCATGGGCCCCCTACTGGGGACCTGGCCTGTAACCCAGGCATGTGCCCTGACTGGGAATGAAACCGGAAACCCTTTGGTTCTCAGGCTCCCACTCAATCCACTGAGCCACACCAGCCAGGGTGCAAATTTGCATTTCTAACAAGATTCAGGACTTTATAAAGTCTGAGAACCTGACCTACTAAAGTCTGAGATCTTGACACGTGCAGCAAAAAACCAAAAACCTCCCTAAGATGAGCTGTCTCTCATCTCTTGCCATTCCCACACACTAACATTTATCAGAAAGGAAAGGCATACATTTCTGTGCACATCATGCTATGTCAGGATGCTCTGTCTTTGTGTGTGACTTTGCCCCGAATTGCTCATCTGACAATTCTTATAGATCCCTCTGCATCAGGGAGTTCCTCAAAAGCAGCAGGCTCCATAAAGACTATGACACTGTGTATTTTCAAAGTTGTATCCTTAGTGATTAGCACAGTGCCAGCACCCACTAGTTGCTCAGTAAATACTTAGGTGCCTCAGTGCTTAGACATCATAATACTTATTCGCCTAAGAAAGATATAATCATCTTCTGCTGTTTCATTTGGATGTGGTTTTAACACAAAGATCCAGGTGTACTGACCCTGGACCCTGTTCCTTGGTTTGTTAGGATATATTGCTTGAACGAGAACCACCACCTAACAACAAGAAAAATTCTGGACATTCTTGTAGAAGTGGTTATTTTTGAAGTATCAGTGATGGTTATTACTGAAATTGGCAGTGAATATAACTTGTCATCAAGCCCCCTCTCCACTGTCAGAGCCTCTAAGGATGGGCCCAGGCATGCATTCTCTTTAAAAGCTGCACAGAAGACTCTGATATTCAACCACAGTTGAACTACTACTTATACTGCATGCAAAATAATGTCTTTTGTGATTATCGATTGTGTGTATGTTCTGTAAACTATTTTGTATTGTGGGAAAACCAGGAAAACTAAGTTTTACCTCTGGCCCTAACTAACTTTGTGCCTGTGGCCAATTATTTATTACTCATGGGCTTTAATTTTGTTATCTTTAAAGTGAGGTGTTGGGTAGATAATCTTTCAAATTCCTGAGAACTGTATGGTTTCATACCCTTATAATTATAAGCTGAGATAAAATCAGAGGCTGGAAGAGCAGCGTTGCACACACAGGTGGTATATGTACCTGGTGGCAGCTGTCATTTATTTTTTTCCTAAATAAATCATTCTAAATTGGTACTTGCACTGGGAATGCCTGTCAGGTTTAGTTTATTATGCTAAATAGTACCTTCTTGGATAAGCTAATTTAGCTTCCAGAGTCACATGGATTAGCGACTGCCACAGTGAGAACATCTGATGGAATCACATTTTATACTCTAAAGCTTAATTTGGGTTAGCAAACATTTCCTGAGTTCCAACTGGTATATCATGCACTGTGCTGAGTTCTGAGATATAAGGAGTATCATGTGACATAGTCCCTGTCCTTGAGTTGCTAATAAGAATAATGCACAAATAGGGAGGCTGTAAACAGGGTGATTGCCCATAATGGGAAACTGGTGACTTTTAATTTTCTCATTTTTACCTGAGGTCACTATATTTCAGGGTCTTTCCTCCAGGAATAGCCAGATCTGATAGTAATCCAGGCCTAGGAGTCTGAAGAATAGAGACTATATAGGTCAGTTTGTTTTTCAAGGAAGATTGGACATTGAGAAGTAGCTGTGACTGGAAGTAGATTTTAGAATAAACAAAGAAAAGACAGTTTGGAGAAACATTCATTTCATTGCATCTTACAGCTGGAAATCATGGAGTTGTAGGTACTAGGCCATCGGAGCGGGAAGCAGTGTCTTTCTAAGTATGCACTGATGTGGTTTATGCAGAAAGAAAAATAACTCAGGTTTTCTAGACTCTCTGAAAACCTGCTAAGATATTCCTCTGCACTGCACCCAGCTCAAGTCCAGCCTTCAATTGGCTGTTGGAAGATTGGACTAATCTAGTATGAGGTTAACTAGATGGAAGATCTAAAAATCTAGCAACTGCTTAGGTGAGCCACTGATACATTATCTTGGCATTCCGACAAAACTATAGAAAGTGTGGAGATTCATTCCCCTTAAGTTGAAAAATCTTCCATGACTAATTTTTACCCATTCTCGCACACAATACAGCCAGTGCCTATGGGGTGCCCTGGCAAAAAAAACTTGATTTGGGTTGAAAATGAGATGATGAAAATAATGACAGCAGCTAACATTTACCGTGTGCATGCTGTATGCTAGGCACTGGGCTAAGCACTCGGCATTCATTGTCTTAGTTAATTGTAACAGTAATCCCTTACTATAGTTTTACAGAGAAGACACCCAAGGCACAAAGATGTTTAGTAAATTGCCCCATTTCAAATAGCTAGTAAGTGGTGAATCTAGGAATTAATCATATAAATTAGTTAGGAGCCTCCTGATGGTAAGTAAAAGGTATAAACCTAAGTTTGCCTAAACTAAAGGAAGGACACAGGGCTCTCCGATGTGACCCATTGATGGGACTGGGATTGGACTTCTGGCAGGGAGCTGCTCTCCCCCTCTCTGCTCCTTATTTCCTCTCTTTTCTGTATGTCTTTGTTGAGTCTTTCTTCGACTATTCTTGGCTCCTTGCCTTAGAACTGTCAACATCGCAGCAGGAGAGTGGTTAAACTCCCGATATGGGAGTGAGACAAGACCTTTGCAATAACTTAGCAAATGGCCTTGAGCAGGTCACTGAGTCTGTACTTAGCAGTACTTCCTGCACTTGGCTGGGTCTGACTTAATATAAAGTGAGCATGGATCTCAGATAATTGTTTCCATAATTAAACAGCATCCATGATTTCCCCCCACACATATAATTCTTTTTTAAATTATATATCAGGAAGTCCTTCCAAGTTTATCTTCCAGCATAATCTATGCTGCCTGACTCTTCCTGGAGATGGACTGAATAAATGCATTCACTTGATGCATAAAGATTTGGTTATTTATGTAAAGAGTTTTTTTCTTTGCCTTATTTAAAGAAATAACTTAACAGTGAATTAACAGTTGTTTCTTTAAATATCTTCAGGATGAAATTTCAGGCCCCAAAGGAAAGGCTGAGACAAGGCAGGTATTTGGGGATGTGACTGAATGAGGCCGCATTCTTTGGATTATTCTTTACTGGAATTACCCCACTCTGGGTCATCCTGAGGAGGTCATTCACTTGCATAGAGAATACTGTATTTACTTGAAATTTCCAGATAATCGCCTTGCTTTCTGCATCACTCAGGGCAGTCAAGATTATTCTGTATAATGAACACCCAAAATGCCAGTGGCTTCAAACAACGAAGGTTCGTATTTTTTTAAAAGATTTTATTTTTATTTTATATTTAGAAAGAAGGGAAGGGAGGGAGAAAGAGAGGGAGAGAAACATCCATGTGTGGTTGCCTCTCACGTGGCCCCCACTGGGGACCTGGCCTGCAACCCAGGCATGTGTCCTGACTGGGAATCGAACTGGTAACCCTTTGGTTTGCAGCCTGTGCTCAATCCACTGAGCAGCAGCCAGGGTCGAAGGTTCATATTTTTCTCATGTAACACAGTCATCTCAGGGCAGTAGAGAGGCTCTGCTCACTTTAATGACTCTAGTTCTCCAGGCTCTACCACACCAAACATTCCTAGTTGCCATGCCAGAGGGAAAAGAGTGCTCTGGAGAATCTCATACTGCCATTTAAATACTCTGATGTGTTCAACTGGTTTACTGGCCAGAGACAGAAAGAAACATGTCCCATTTCCCACCACAAGGGAGGGAAAGAGTGCCGTGAGCTCAGAGGAACGGGAATTTTGTTTGATTAATAGCACAAATGACTGTCCTGCATTCTAATAACTTTCCTGTGCAGGCAGAATTCTAGAATATAATAAAAAGCAGATATTTCAATGATATTTACTTAGAGTCAGGTACCATTTTAGTCACTCTGTGTGCATGATGTTAATCCTCACAATAACCCCTTTGTTATTCCCATTTGAAAGATGAGAAAACTGAGGCGCACAAGACTTAATCGTAATTTGTCCAAGATCCCACTGCAGTGTGGGATTTGATTTCAGGCAGGAGAGTCCATGCCATTAATCACAAAACCACATCCTATATCTGGATTATTTATAAATAATGTGGGTTTTTTGAAACATGATTAATTAATGACACATTTGCTAGGGAAATTTGGAATTTGTAGGTATATCGGAAGCATGAAATCTAACTGTTGCTAGTATTTCTTAAGTCCACGAAAACAGAAGTAGTTGAGGCCTGAGAGCATTTATTATAGGAAACAGTTTTCTATTTTGGTATACTTTGGAATTTCAAAGTATGACTGGTATCCTGATGGCTAGCTCTAATTTAGACAGATTTGTTTAGAAGAAATGAATCATAGCTCATTTATAGAGATCAACATGCAATCTGACTTTAAAACACATTTGCCTAAAAATTAGTGAAGGTAACATGTAGGGCTGTTAACTTTAAATGATGAGAACAATGAGGATGTAAACAGAGCTGAGAGAATCTTGCTGTGCTGTAGAAGAGTTGCCAACAACCTTGCAAGCATGGTGCATCTGGCAAGGGTGAGAGGTGCAAGCATCAGGACAGGACCCTGGTTGACACAAGCAGGAATGGAGTTATTGAGTGGAATCGGTGTAGCTGGCAGAGCTGCTGGGAATGCTGGATGGAGAACCAGCCCCAGGAAAGAGGAGAACGAAGTGGAGCTTGTCTCCTAGCAACACGGTCAATGTTGTGAGCACCAGTCCTGTAATAGCATCACTGCCACCAGTGCTGAGGACTGAATGCTATAGCTTGTCCTGCTGGCATGGATGCCACTGCTACACCTGGAAACTAGGCATTGCTGCTGCCACCAGAGCCACCAGAGTGGATTCTCCTCTATCCCTGCTTCTTTGTGCCAACTGCTCCACATTCAAAGTCCCAAGAGGCTTCAGCTGTTTGGCCTGGCCTGAGCCAGGTGCTATGCTCTCATTGCCAGAGACAGCGGGAAAGTCGGTCTCGTTTGAAGTTGTGTAGTGGCTGGTAGACTCTTCCTTCTACATACACGGGCATTCTCCAAACAGAGAAACGGAGCTCAGATGCTGAGCAACCAGTAGGAAAAAAAAAAGAATGGGGGGAGGACAAATGTTCATTGGGTTTGACTTTTTGCAGTATCTTTTTATATGATTTATCAGAAAAATTTATCCTTGTTTTCTTGTCCATTTTTTTTGTTTTCTTTTACAGAGACGTATAACTAAGAGATTTTAAAGTCATTTATATAGTGATTAAAAATACTTATTGGGCCCTGGCTGGTGTAGCTCAGTGGATTGAGCGCGGGCTGGGAACCAGAGGGTCCTGGTTTGATTCCCTGTCAGGGCACATGCCTGGGTTGCGGGCCGGGTCCCCTGTGAGGGCCATGCGAGAGGCAACCATACATTGCTGTTTCTCTCTCTCTCTGTCTCCCTCCCTTCCCCTCTCTCTAAAATAAATAAATAAAATATTTAAAAAAATACTTGTTGGTTCCCTATAACACATGAAGCCTTTTTCTAGGCACTGAGTTACAGAAACATAGACCATGTCTCATTATTGCTCAGGCTGAATTGGGGAGCGGTGAGGAAGTGGTATCTAAATTTAGGATGAAAGTTAGTTCACGGAGACTGACAAGAAAAGCCTTCAACAGAAAAGGGGGTTGGAGCTGACAAGTAGACATGCAGAGATGGACAGATATTTCTTATGGAGGAAAAGGCCGGAAAAGGAAGTGTGATTGTATTTAGAGAACAAATTGTTTGGTTGAGGGCCATGGAGGTAAGGCAGGAAAGATGCATCACACTTAGAGCATGGATGTTTTGGAATTACTGACTGAAATTTGAGTTGTAGTTGATAGGCCCTAAGGAGCTATTGAGGGTTTTTGAGCAGAGGGAATGACAAAAATTCTACTGTGACGTAGAAAAATCAATCTAGCAATAATACATAAAATGAATAGATACAAAAGAAAACCAGAATCAGAGAAATTATTTGAGACATCATATAATCCAGGACAAAGATACCAAGGCCCTCAAAGAAATCAGTAGCATTGAGAATAGAGAAAGGAAGGTATGTGAGTAATATTACACCTACTATACTTAAGGAAGTGATTGTTTTTGTATGAGGTCACCAAAATTAGAAAAAGGTTCCCAGTAAGAGCCAATATAGCCAGTTCTTGAGAGAGATTAGCGAGCAGGACCGGCCCTTTCCTGACGACCACTTTAGGATGCCATCACCTCCTTTCTGGATCTCGCTATCCCAGTCTAGCTGTAAAAATATGACCTTTTCCACTAATACTTCTGAAGTAATATTGGGATTTTTTCCCCCTAAAATAGTAACAAATTGCTACCAATATTTGACTGCCTATCACATGCCAAACATTTTTCATGCCTATTTCCAATCTTTACCACAACTTTGACAGAAAGTATTGATATCACTTTAAATATGAAGAAACTGGAGATTAGAAAAATAGTAGGAAGCACTAATATTCAAATTAGCCTTTTCATCAGTAGCCAATAATTTTTTTCTTGCTCTTCAAGCTGCTTTTCAATGAACTTCAACAACAACAAAAATAAGTAAAATGAAAATTAAATAGATATATGAGGAAATTA
Source organism: Micronycteris hirsuta (assembly GCA_004026765.1). Lineage (NCBI taxonomy): Eukaryota > Metazoa > Chordata > Mammalia > Chiroptera > Phyllostomidae > Micronycteris > Micronycteris hirsuta. The sequence continues at coordinate 24,582 of PVJI01001609.1, read as the reverse complement.
AGGTAAACACTTAAGAGAAATGAAAGCAAAATAAATCTACACGTGGGTGACTTTCATAGTTACTTAAATAAACTAAATCCTCCTATAGTTTAGCTTGCCTGCTAAAGCTTGTCAGAAAGAATGCATCCAGCTCATCCTCAATGTACCTGTGTCTAAATCATCTGAATCCCACAGTCCTGTATTGTTCATCTACGAGCCTTTCTCCTTTCTGCTGAGGTGTGTCAGGACGAGGTTAAGTGTATCGGCCCCTCAGACACCTTCCCTGCTTGCTAAGGGTCACAGGTCAGTTCTTAAAGACTAATGAAATTCGAGGGGGAAGCGTGAGATAACTCCCCTGAAGGAAACAGAGGAGGGATGCTGACGGGGAAGGCTGGCTGGGTCTGAGAGTGCTGGCAGTGAGACCTGTCCTTGCCCTGGTATTTTTGCCCGAGGTGCTGCTAATGTTCCTCAGTGTTGGTAGAACCCTGAGGTCTGAGACTGAGAAGGACCAGTAGCCTGACCTGTTCAAATCATTCAGAATACAGCACTGTTACTGCTGGTGGGATCCATGCAGGGGCTGCTGCTACCCATGGCCTTTCCTCTCCAGGAGAATGGCGAGGACAGACTTTGTAGGTCTAAAACAAGTTTCTTAAGTTGGCCTGTCTGGATGACAACCCAGAAACCGTCTTGGGTTCCTGAGACGATAATCATCTGTGTAGCCTCTGTTTGTTCTGCTAGGTCTCAGCCCCTTGATGGCTGACAGTGTTCCTGGAAAAGATGATGCCCTGTGAGCTTGTAGACTTCCGGCCTCCACAGCTTTATGGACCATCTGTCACTTTCACACAATTAGTTTTGCCCTTTCTTTCTGATTTTCATTGTTCTAGTTTACAAAGTTCTTTACTATTTATCAGTCTTTTATTATTCAATCAATCAACCACCAAATGCTTACTGATGTTCCTAGTGAGTGCCTCACACAGTGCTGGGCACCTGCAGGAAATACGCGAGAGCACAGCCGGTTCTTCCCCTCCACCTAACTTTAAATTTTATTTTTCAATTACAGTTGACATTCAATATTATTTTGTAGTAGTTCCGGGTGTACAGCATTGGGGGTAGCTGTTTATGTAATTTACAAAATGATCTCTCTGATATTTCCAGTACCTACCTGGCTCCATGTATATAATTATTGTGATATTATTGACTATATTCCCTATGCTGTACCTTATATCTCTGGGACTGTTTTGTAACTACCAATTTATACTTCTTAGTCTGCGTTGGCTTTCTTCTTACCTTCCATCTGGTTAGTACATTTAGGTTTATGATTCTTTTTTTTTTTTTACATGTCAATTTTAAAGCAGTTCCTGTTTATTAACTAACCAAATTACAAATATGACCATGGTAGATATCTTAGTTCATCCTTCTAATAAGCCTGTTGATCTGGTCTTCCCGGGTACCAGCATCCCCACCTTCTACAAAATGGGTGGTCTTTTTCTTGATGCCACCTCGTGGAGAAGATAATTTGAAGGGCCACAGGAAGTTGTTTGCTTCTTTGAAGCGTTTTCCAACAGTATAGATCTCATGAATCAGATCCTCCATGCAGATTATGCCATATTTACCAAGAGATCGAGCAATCAATGCGTTATCTGTCAGGGCAATTCATTTTTTGTTGATTTTCCCATATCCACACTTGTAGATCAATTCATTTACTGACTTCAGGTTAGGGTACCCCCATGCAATATATGGTTCCACAATCCTCAGCATGTTAATCAAAGCCTTGTTGAGCTTAACAAAGGTGCCATTGAAGATCTGGCGAAGGCGAAGAAGCTGCAGCACCTTTCGGACCTTTGGGCTCACACCATTGATACCTCTGATCCTGATGACAAATGCCAACTTGGGTTCTGCAGGTACATAGAAGTTGCCAGCTTTTCTTGCCATTCTAGCCATTCGAATCTCAGCTCTGTACATCTGCCTATGTTCCTTGTGATAGTGCTTGGCTTTTTCATAGATAAGCTTCCTCCTTGCCTTTCGAAGCATCTTTTGGGCAAACTTCTTTCTCAGGCGCTTGATTTTCAGCTCTGCGAAATTCCTTCGCTTTTTCTTAAGGGTTTCTGGCACAGCCGGAACCTTCTTCTTCTTCTTCTTCTCTTTGGCAACCTCCATCATTCCAGCCAGCAAAAAAAAGAGCGGTTTATGATTCTTGTCTCACCTTTAAGACAAGTTGTGCTTAAAGAGCTTTAATATAATAAAGATAAAAATTTTAATTTGGAAAGGAAGTTGAAATGGTATGAAAAAATAAACAATGGAACAGTGCTATTATTTTTAATGCTTCCTGCCAATAAATGTTTACTATTGTTGAGAAATGTATTTAGTATTTCTTAAGTTGCTTGTACTTTTCAAGTGAATCATATATGTATGTTTTTATTGTCTGCTGAATTGAGGCGTACAATTGGCTCCCTAAAGTATTCACGTTGCATCTTATGTCCAAGAAAGAAACTATAGTGATACACTGTAACTTAAAAAAATCACATTCCTTGCCATATGCTACAGAGAATGAAATGAAACAAAAAACAATTTTCTTGACATTTTAACATTTCTTTTTTTCATCTTAGAGATTCAAACCCAAAGCAAACTCCACAAATCCAGAAACCATTTTTTGTACTGACTTGTCATTTTCACTATCAGGAGAACCCTGATTCTTATTATTACAAAGGACTTTGCTATTAAAGAGTATGATAATCATCAAATATTTAAAACTGTTTTAGGGAAAAACTTCAGAGACACGGAGGAAGGACCCTGCTAATCTATTAATGTGGAGTTATAGATTGTGAGTTGTCAATGTAGGCGGTGTTACGTAACAGTCTTTAGAAGCAAAAAGGCTCTGCACAGCAGGCAGCAAAATAAATTACCCTGAACCTTTAAGCAATGAGATGTGTTAAAAAATCCTTCTGTATTCTGGGGATCCTAAACACTTGGAATGCCTGATTACTTCCAGGAGTGGAAAGAAAGTGGCTCATACCAAAGCCAAGTTCAAATTCTCCAAGGACAGAAGGGCTTCCTGTAAAGCAGCACCTTTTCTCACCACTTGATGGAGTCTTTGCTGCTTATACCCTGAGCAATAAACCATAAGAAACTGATGGTATTTTGAATAGAAACCAGCAGTTCATTAGGATTGGTTAATAGGTTCTTGGCAAAATTTCAACTTAACATGTATGCAAGTCTATCTGTGTGTGCTCAGCAAGCCCTCTTTCAAGCTTTCTAATGGTGTCACTCAGTACTATAAATTTACTTTGACAGCTAGTAAACAGATAAGCGTGTCCTGGGAGCAGGGAGTGTGCAGTCAAGCCAGAAGCAATTTCCAAAAGAGGCAGGTCAAATAAAGTCAGGAACATATTAACACAGCAAACATTGAACTTTTCTGCTTCTCCGTTCTTTAAGGGAATATTAGTAACATAGCAAAACATGATGCAAAAGCATCATCATTTCTTACAGTTCAAACTCATAGACTTTAGTTAGGAGTTGAGTGTTAGGAATAAATTAGGGAGGTTAGGGAGTGGAAGGGCTGGGCAAAAAGGAAAAAGGACTCATGGACATGACAATAGTGCGGTGACTGCAGCGGCGAGGAAGGTGTAAGGGGACTAAATAGTAACAGGAAAAATACAATACAAACTTAAAAAAAGAAATAAATTATTTTTGAAAAGTTTTTAAAGGAAATAACCAAGGCCAAGCAATAGTTTAAAGATACTAGCTTCCTTCCTCTGTGTTAGATCAATATTTCTGTTGGCAACAGCTGAGTTGGTAGAAGATTCATATAGCAAGCCAACGACCATCTACGTTATTTCTACCAGCCACAGGAAACTGCAGTAGGAGATGTTTGTGTTTCATTGTGTGCCGAAAAGGTGTGATCTTACGGAGCAGACTACTAAGCATTGTGTCTATGAAATTGCATATCCTGGATATACAGTAGACTCTACACCACCAAGGGCTCACCAAAGCTTTCTCCAAACAAATAAGTGTTCTTCTAAAGAGGATTTCTGGAGAATAAAAGGTTTGCCTTCTTATAGGATTTTATGAGTTGCAGGCAAAGTTTGCATAACAAAAGCTTTTTTCCCATCTACATTTCCTTTCCTCTAATAATGTTTCGATCCCCCTTAGCAATGCAGCAATGAACTGATGACATATACGAAATGAATAACCAGTAATTGGCCCTTCAAGAGCTATATGCAAAACGGTGATCTTAATGAAAGAAGAAGAAAGCCTCAGTGAATTTCTCAGACCACAAGGGCACCATTGAGTATAATTTTGAAACAATGTTTACACGCAGTCAGCAAAATGAACCACACCACACTACAGTGCAGCGTGCCCTTGGCGATCCTTTCCTGATGAAAGAAAAATTAAAATGAGAAGAATAACTAGGTCTGTCACTCATTAACTGCTTGCACACATGGCTAATGGCCTATATTGAAGTCTGTAACCAGCCGGTATCATTCTCTATACAGTACGGTATAAGAAACAGACCCTTTACTTCCTCCTCAAGTTTGCAGTGCTTTTGCCAAATAGGATGTCTTAAAGATGACAGTGGCTGCTGTAAGGACCTGAGGGTCACTGTTCTTATCACATCCAATCTATGCTAATTAACATGATAGAAACTGATTTTAAAACACATAGGTATGTGTTTAAACCAGCACATGATTCCCATTTTTTAAGATATTTCATGGTAAATAATTGTTGTGTTTTGAAAGGGCAAGATTTGACGGGGACCGTACTATATTTGAAAATAGTCCTGTGAGTAAAATAATACAATTCTCCCTCTGAAACACACAAGCTATGCTAAATTCCAATGAGACCATTTCTTGGATGATAAAATTCTTGCTATTTTTATTTTTGTAAAATGCATACATTTATTCTATAGTCGTTATCAGCTGTGGTTTATAACAGGCAAGAGTCAATGAAGAAAATTCTAAGGCATTGGAATTTTGAGAGTGATTCCGCAACAATGGGCCACGAAGTCTTCCACCTCATGGAGAGCGATAGACGAAAGCAAGGCATGGGAATACAAATCTTAGCCTTGGGTATGCTTGCATTTGTAAATTCCTTCCTAAACTAGTCTGTACAATTATTGAGAAAAAAATATGTTTGATTTAGCAACAGAAAGTATTTCCTTTCATTAAGTGAGGAAAATTTTATATGTCATAATAATCTGAAAACATACAGATTCTATTCAAAGCACTCAAAGCCTAAAACATTGAGGAACCTTATTGAAAAATTAGTCAGACCTAGAATTTGTGTTTCTATGGATAGTAGGTAGTTGAGATTTGTTTTTTTATTTATTTAAATTGATGATCTCAGGGAAGGTCCCAGGTGACGGTGGAGTAGGTGGAAGCTAAACTAACCTCCTTCCAGGACCAAACTGAAATTACAACTAAATTATAGAAAAATTATCCTGAATAACCATCTAAAGACTAGCTGGAGAGAAGCCTTATAACCAAGAATTTACAGAAGAAACCACATTGAGATTGATAGGAAGGACAGAGATACGAAAAGGGCTGGCCCTGCTCCCATGAGTAGTGCTGAGTTTCCAGCGGGTTAGCTCAGCTGTGGGAGGTTCCCCCTGAAAAGCATGGGATCTAAACCCCAAGTCAGGTCCCCAGCCCAGAGCACCTCAGCAGGGAAGAAGTACCCACATAACATCAGGCTGTGAAAAGCATCAGGATTTCTGTCTACCAGGGAGAGACAGGAGTCCTCTAGAGACACAGGCACGCTCTTAAAGGACCAACACACAAAATTTTGTTTGCCACCACTCACTGTGGGCTCCAGTAGAGAGAGGGCAGAGCAAACTAGAGTTGTGTGAAGACAATCTGGGGTTTGTGGCTCTGGGGAGCTGAAGAGACAGCCACCAGCATCCCTGTGCTGCATCATTCTTGATGCCTTCTTCTTGGGTGAAGCACTTGACTCCCTGTGGCATCAGCCTGGGCAAAAGCAATGGCCTTACCCTCTGGACTCCATCTTGCACCCCCCTGTGGAGTGAATTTTACCAAGCATTCAAAGAAGAACACCTAAACTCCTCAAACTATTCCAAAAAATTCAAGAGAAGGGAAGACTCCCAAGCTAATTTTATGAGGCTGGCATTATCCTAATTCCAAAACCAGATAAAGACACTACAAAAAAAGAAAATTATAGACCAACATCCCTGATGAACACAGATGCTAAAATTCTCAACAATATATTAGCAAACTGGATCCAGCAATATGTTAAGCGTACTATACACAATGATCAACTGGGATTTGTTCTGGGATGCAGAGTTGGTACAATATCCACAAATCAATATATGTGATATACTACAAAAACAAGATGAAGGATAAAAACCACATGATCATATCAATAGATGCAGAAAAATCATTTGATAAAATCCAGCGCCCATTTATGATAAAAACTGAGCAATGTGGGAATAGAGGAAACATGCTTCAATGTAATAAAGGCCATATGTGACAAACCCACAACATCATACTCAATAGACAAAAAATATAAGCATTTTCCTTAAGACTGGGAGAAAGACAGGGATGTCCACTTTCACCATTATTCAACATAGTTCTGGAAGTCCTAGCCATAGCAATCAGACAAGAAGAAGAAATAAATAGTATTCAAATTGGAAATGAAGAAGTAAAACTGTCATTATTTGCAGATGATGTAATACTGTATGTAGAAAACCCTAAAGATTCCAACAAAAAACTACTGGAATGCATAAATTAATTCAGTAAAGTAGCAATATACAAAATAAATATCCAGAAATCAGTTGCATTTTTATATACCAATAATGAACTATCAGAAAGGTAAACTAAGACAACAGTCCCATCCACAATTACTTCAAAAAACAATAATAAAACACCTAGAAGATAAATTTAACCAAAGAGGTAAAAGACCTGTACTTTGAAAATTCTATTTCTTTTTATTCTTCTGTGAAGATTCAACATTTTATCTGCTATCATTTTCCTTCTAGGCTAAAGATCTGTCTTTAACATAAATATGAATCTTTTCCCAATGAAATCTCTCACCTTTCACTGATCTGAAAAAAAAGTATTTTATCTTCATTTTTGAAAGGTTTTATTTCTGGATATAGAATTTATTCTAACAGTACTTGCTTTTTACTTTAGCACTTTAAAACTCATTGTCTTAGATCTCTGACAAAAAGTCTACAGTCATTCATTCTTATCTGTCTTTTTTTGTACAATATTATCTTTCTTTGGCTGCTTTTAAGGTATTATTTTCCATTTTGCTTTTTTCCATTCATTTGATTAGGATGGTCTCTGGTGTAATTTTTAATGTTTATTTTGTTTGTGTTTGTTGAGATTCTTGGCTCTGTAGGTTTATAGTTCTCATTAAATATGGGAAAAGTTCATCCATTATTTCTTCAAGTATTTTTTTCTAACCCTTTGCCCCCTTTATGGAACTCTATAATTGGATGTGTATCAGACCACTTGATATTATGGTATCCTTTGATATTCTGCCCATAAACATTAGGCATCTCTGCCCTTTCAAACTCTGATCTCTTGTCTCTTATACCCAGTGAAGTCACTGGGCTCTGTTTAGGTTTCCTTCTCTGAGCTGTGTCCTGGACAGTACTTTCAGATGGTCTTCTGGGGCAAACAGAGGGTTTACCTTGTTTATTTCCCTTCCCATAAAGATCACAGTCTTATGCTCTAAAAAATATATATATATAATCTTCTAGTAATTTATGGCAACAAGGTAATTCCCATAGCAGTTAACCCTTCATGGGCAGAAACAGAAGTTCCCCCTGCTTTATTTTTAATTCATAAACTTCTCTAAATAACTGATCTTTTCAAAATATAAATTAGAATATATGAATCTTATTGACAAATTTATTGCATTTAGAATGAAATCCTGAATCCCTTCCCTGGCTTGGAAGTCCTGCATGATCAGCCTCTGCTTTCCATTGTAGGTGCACACTTTCCTGCTTATTTTATTGTTTTATTTTATTTAATCTTTATTGTATTTTTCCATTATCATTCAATCCCCTTATAATCCCTCCCCCCAGCATCTATTGTTTTAAAAATATGGCAATTAAGACCTGCCATGAATGTTCTGATTCATTTTCTTCAAAATAATGACTATTGCTTTTATTTATTATATGACATTTTAATTAAATTTTCATGCTATGCAGCAGAAAGAAAGAAATCTTACCTTTTGCGACAGCATAGACAATTATTTATGCTGAGTGAAAAAAGCCAGGCGGTGAAAGAAAATACCTATGACCTCACTTATAACTGGAATCTAATGCACAAAATAAACTAATGAGAAAAATAGAAATAGAACACACTGGTAGCTGTAGGAGGGGGTGAGGATAGTGGAAGGAAGGGGAAGGGTCTAGTCAAAGAACATGTATGAATGACTCATGGACATGGACAACAGAGAGGGCATTGATGATGGGTGAGAGGGGTGGCCTGAATGGAGGAGGCCAAAAGGAAAAACTTGGAACAACTGTAATAGAATAAACAATTAAGAAAAAGAAATAATATTTCAAATTGGGCAAGCAAAAAAAAAGTTTAGAAAATGAAGAAAAGTTTTCCTGGTATCTAATAGTCTCCTTTGTTGGTTCATCACCCTCTTCCCATTCTTTTTGTGTGGGCTTAAGATTTTAGTCTTGGAAGGCTCCCAAACTCTTTTTATGAAGCCAACATCATCTTAATCCCAAAACCAGATAAAGACACAACAAAGAAAGAAAACCACAGGCCAATATTGCTGATGAACATAGATGATAAAATCCTCAACAAAGTATTGGCAAACCACATCCATCAATACATTAAAGAGATCATATGCCATGATCAAGTTGGACTCATCCCAGGAATGCAAGGATGGTACAATATTCACAAATCAGTAAACATAATACATCACATAAACAAAAGGAAAGACAAAAATCACATGATCATATCAATAGATGCGGAAAAAGCATTTGATAAGGTATAGCACCTATTTATGATAAAAACGCTCAGCAAAGTGGGAATAGAGGGAGTATTTCTCAACATAATAAAGGCCATATATGAGAGACCTACAGCCAACATCATACTCAATGGGCAAAAACTAAAAGCTTTCCCACTAAGATCAAGAACAAAACAAGGATGTCCACTTTCACCACTTCTATTCAACATAATATTAGAAGTCCTAGCCACAGCAATCAGACAGGAAAAAGAAATAAAAGGCATCCAAATTGGAAAGGAGGAAGTAAAACTGTCATTGTTTGCAGATGACATGATAGTGTACATAGAAAATCCTATAGACTCCACCAAAAAACTACTCGACCTAATAAATGAATTTAGCAAAACAGTGGGATACAAAGTCGATACTCAGAAATCAAAGGCATGTTTGTACACCAACAATGAAATATCAGAAACAGAAATCAGGAAAAAAAATCCATTTGATACAGCAACAAGAAAAATAAAGTACCTAGGAATAAACCTAACCAAGGAAGTAAACGACCTGTACTCAGAAAACTACACAATACTGAAGAAAGAAATTAAGGAAGACACAAACAAATGGAAGCATGTGCCATGTTCATGGATTGGAAGAATTAACATCATGAAAATGTCCATACTACCCAAAGCAATTTATACATTCAATGCAATCCCTATTAAATTACAAATGACATATTTCACAGATACAGAACGAACATTTCAAAAATTTATATGGAATCATAAATGACCCCAAATAGCTGCATTGATTTTGAGAAAGAAGAACAAAGTAGGAGGCATCACAACACCTGATATCAAACTGTATTACAAGGCCACTGTAATCAAAACAGCCTGGTACTGGTATAAGAGCAGACACATAGATGAATGGAAGAGAACAGAGAGCCCAGTAATAAACCCAAGTCTTTATGGTCAATTAATATTTGACAAAGGGGGCAAGAGCGTAAAATGGAGTAAAAATAGCCCCTTCATCAAATGGTGTTGGGGAGCTGGACAGCTACATGCAAAAAAAATAAAACTCGATCACCAACTTACACCATACACAAAAATAAATTCAAGGTGGATAAAAGACTTAAATATGAGTTATGACACCATAAAAGTCCTAGAGGAAAACATCAGCAGGAAAATCTCAGATATTCCACGCAGCAATATTTTCACTGATATGTCCTCCAGAGCAAGGGACATAAAGGGAAGAATAAACAAATGGACTTCATCAAAACAAAAAGCTTCTGCATGGCTAAAGAAAACAGCATTAAAATGAAAAGAGAACCAACTGCATGGGAAAACATATTTGTCAATGATACCTCAGAAAAGGGTTTGATTTCCAAAATATATAAAAAACTCACATGACTCCACTCCAGGAAGACAAACAACCCAATTAAAAAATGGGCAAAGAACTTGAACAGACACTTCTCCAAGAAGGACATACAGAGGGACCAGAGACATATGAAAAGATGCTCAACATTGCTAGCCATCAGAGAGATGCAAATTAAAACCACAATTAGGTACTACTTCACAACACTGAGAATGGCCATCATAAACAAATCAACAAACAAGTGTTGGAGAGGATGTGGAGAAAAGGGAACACTAATGCACTGTTGGTGGGAATGCAGACTGGTGAAGCCACTGTGGACAACAGTATGGAATTTCCTCAGAAAACTAAAAATGGAACTGCCTTTTGACCCAGCTATTCTACTGCTGGGATTATACGCTAAGAACCCTGAAACACCAATTCAAAAGAACCTGTGCACTCCAATGTTCATAGCAGCACAATTTGTGCTGGAAGCAACCTAAGTGCCCATTAGTAAATGAATGGATCAAAAAACTAGTACATTTACACGATGGGATACTACGCAGCAGAAAGAAAGAAAGAAGGAGCTCCTACCCTTTGCAATGGCATGGATGAAACTGGAGAGCATTATGCTAAGTGAAATAAGCCAGATGATAAAAGACAAATACCATATGATCTTACCTTTAAGTGGAACCTAATCAAAAAAGCAAACAAGCAAGCAAAATATAACCAGAGACATCGAAATTAAGAACAAACTGACAGTAACCAGAGGGGAGGTGGGAAGGGATATTGAGGGGAAAGGGAGAAAGGTTTTCAGTAACATCTATAAAGGACACATGGACAAAAGCAAAGGCTGGTAGGATCAAGGGTGGGAAGTGGAGAAGACTGTGATGGGGGGAAGTGGAGGGGGAAAAATGGAGACAATTGTACTCAAACAATTAAAAAACAACTTTATTGATATACACTGAAAAAAAAAAAAGATTTTAGCCTTGGCTGTCTTCCCTTCTCTTGGGTCTCTTTACTTAGCCCTCTTTATTTTTGCCCACAGCTTCTCTTTCAAATATATATTTTTAATTCTTGTTTTCTCTGGATCCCAGCCACATTTATCTAATGCTAACATGACACCTGTACTTAGAGATCTGACTTATATCCAGAAATAAACTCATCACCAGTCTTACAAACTTATTCTATGCCTGTTGTGTTCAATCCCAGTGGCTGGTACAATCATCTGCCTAGTTGTTCAATCCAGACATTATCATAACTGTGGTCAAATTCTATCACTCTCACTGATCAAATACCTGTTGTGTCAATATGTTTCTGTCCATCCCCACTGGCACTTCATTTTCTTAGTCTGAGCTGCAATCATCTCTTGCTTCAGTACCCTGACTGGTCTCCTGGAATGATTTGTATTTTCCTCCCTTCATTCTCCACACTGCAGCCAGATTCATCTTTGAAAGATACACATTATTCCCCTGCCTAGAACTCTTCAATGGCTCCCCACTGATGTCACAGTACAGAGAAAAATCCTAACCTACAAGGCCCCACATAAAGCCTTCTAGCTATTCTTCCTGCCTTCTCTCTTACCACTGTTTTTTTTTTTTTTGCTCATTTTTTCTTTCCCATTATATTAGACTTTTACCAGGTCCACTAATGTGCATGCTTTCTTCTTCCTAGTAGGCTTCATATGTGCTCTTCCCTCTGATTTGAACACTCCTCCTCCTAAACTTTTACCTATTTAATTCCTGCCTGTCTTTCAACACTTAACACAAGCCTTCCTTAACTCTCAAAACAAGCCAGATTTTCTTGTTTTATGCTTTTATAGCACCTTATATCTCTTCTTTATGGCACCTCAACACAATTGTTACTCAGTAATTTATCGTAAATTAGCTGGTTATATTATTCTCTTACTAGAATATAAGCTCCATGATAACAAGGATGTGTCTATCTTATTCCTTGTTAGCTCTGGGGCTTAGCAGTGTTTGGAATAAAGTGGGTACTTAGTAAGTGTTTTTGGAGTAAAACATTCTTTGAAAGGATTACTGGTGTAGTCTTGCCTTCGCAGAGAGAAATATGCAGTCCGAAACCAAACACCCAAGCTCATACAACTAACTCAAACTTGATACTGACCAAGGCAGTGGTCAATGAGAATATGTTTTGGAAGAGAGTAGGGTAGATCAAGGACAATTGGGTGAAGCAAAGACATTCTGTGCACAGGATGTTTTTGACAACTTTATGAATTTTGGTTAAAAGCCAGGAGGTTGATGGAGTAATGGATCAAGATCTAACCCTGGAAGAAAAGCAGCTGATAGAATAAGGATAATCAGAATTTCCTTTTGATTGTTGTGCTCCATTAACCGTGTTAAAAATGGGTGGGTTTGACCTGGACACAAAGCAGATGCTAAGATAACAGATAAGGGAAAAAAGTAAAACTGGCCATATATGGTAGAAAACTAAGGACTGTGTAGTTTTCAGTTCATGTAGGGTGCCTGGGGCTCTGTTTATTCCTAGCTATATGGTTTATTGGTTTAGGGCAACAGAGGATTCTCAGAACAGACCTGCCACCTTGCTAGTGGAAAAGAGATTTCTAAAAAACGTGCCACTAGACTTGAGTCACATTAAACCAGAGACCTGCCTGGAGTGAAATTTGTAATTTGTGGGTAGCAGATTTTATTGTGGGCTATTCTGTGGCATTTGGGACAGGCAGAAACTGTCCCAGATCATCATGCATAGCAGGGTAAGTGTCTACAGTAGAGAGAAGGAAAGTTGTAGGACCTGAAAATTTTATAATTCAGTTGATAAATACTTATTGAGCACATCATATGTGCCAGGTGTTAGTGATTCATAGTGATCTAGACAGATATAAGTAAATATGCATCTCAGATAACAAAAATGATGCCAAATTTTACAAATATCAATAATAATCTAAGTTCACAAATTAATTTTACTTATACAAAAGATATCAGCAGAGGCTGTCTTGGGCTGGATCTGTGGTCTGTTCAAAATTTATGGATGCACATAGTAACCTGTAAGAGAAGAAAACAGAATAACAGACTACACAGTACATATGCTCATGGATGTAGTAATTATTAGCCTTGTTTATGCACATTGATACCAGAGGAGCAATTTAGGAACCGCACCCCCCCTCCGCCCCCGCCTTATGGCTTGCATGACAGCGATCTCTATTGCAGGGATAGGAATAGATTTCACTGTAAATGCTAACTTTCATTTAATAAGATGTAGCTGTCTGGAATCTGTGCTGACAAACATTCCGAGGCTGTGTCTAGGCTTAAGATGTAGAGTACTGTGATTGAAGTATTTGACATAGGCCCAGGAAGTAGTCATGGAAGCTCTCATGTTGCAAATCGGTAAGAGAACTTACCCCCACAACTCACTGAAATAGATGATTTTATTCATTTATTCATCAGGCAATTATTGAATGGTTAGATGTGCCTGGCATTATGCTATACACTGGAGATACAAAGATAAAAGTGTATAAACCTTGTATTTAAAGAACTTACATCATGTAAGTTCTTACATCATGTACTTATTTCATATAAAATAAAATTACAGTGTTATTGCATTTAAAAAATGCCACATATCTCTGTTTGAACAGTTTTGTGAAATGCTACCTTTTATTTCTTTTTTCTTCATCAAATCCTGGAGAATAAAATCTGCTCAATTTAACTGGTACTGAAGGTAGGCTGAAAACTGTCATCCTCGACTCATTTGGATCCAAGAAGAAAAAAAAATCTTAAAAAATTTACAAATCATAGTGAATTGTCATCCAACAGGGAATATTCATTTTAGCATATGGGCTGCACTGAACTAACAATTCTACTCTGGCACACATTCCAAACCCCACAGCAGCAGCAGCACAACTGTAAAATACATCATTGTGGTGTGGCAGCTGTTCAGAATAAAGTAGAAAATAGTGCAGAAAAAACTCTTGTATTTAGAGTGTTTCTGTGCATATGTAATGATCTCTCTGTACTGCTTTGCTTTTATTTTCCTCTTTCCTCTCCTTCCCCCACTGTCAACCCCACTGGCCCCACTGGTCAGACCAGATTTCTCGTTTTCATTGAGGATCATCCTCTTGTTCTCTTTGTATGTGGTGACTGAGTTCTGTTGCATCAGTGGCTGTGAAAGAGAGAAGCCCTCACTCTCCCCTTTTGTGACTGTTTAATCCTTTTCTTATCTTCAATACATCACATAGTTGGAAACCTATGCTCATTTAGCTTGCACTGTTTTTCTTCTCTTTATCCACTATCTGGACTAAAATATGGCACTTGTCTTGCTCCTGACCTTTAGAGGTATAAACCTCATTGGACATTCTCCAAAGGCAGATGAATGAATCTATGTGAAGTGATTAATAGACTAACCTTCAGATGTCTCTTGAAGGTTAGGAAATTGACAAGTGTCTAAGCACCAGACAAATTTTGCCCAACCTTCTTCATGGGCCCTACTTAACTTCATTGCCCTTGAGACCTTCTTCCTCTTCAACTCTGTAAAGATGCTTAAGGTAATGGAATAGGATGAGTTAGAATTGTTGAGCACCATTTAAAAAAAAAGAAATTGAACCAGCTTTCTAGTTTCATGGACCTGGATAAAACTCTGACATTGACTATGCTCTGACATTTAAAAATGGGCTATAATGCACCATTATGCCAGCAGTTAAACTTGAACCCCCAAAGTTGCTAACTTCTATACTCTATATTTCAAACATGTCACCCATGTCTTATAATGGTGACACCTCTATATACTGTCATTGCCTCAAAAGATATGGTAAAATTCTTATTCTTACCGGACTGTAAATTATTCAAGAGAAAAACAGGGTCTTGCTATTTCATTGTGGGTCTAGTGCCACACTATTAGCAAGAAGCAAGTGCTCAAGCAATTTTGGTTAAATGAACAAGAACAATACAAACCAACTTTCATTTAAAATAGTACATAAATGTAACAGGCACCATTTCTACAACCTCCCCCCTCCAGAACATCATACAGGAATTTGCAAAATCAATGGCGTCAGTTTTCCTCAAACTGTTGAAAATCCTTTTGAAGTTTGTGGTTCTCTGTGTAGCTTTTAGGTTCTGTTTTCTACTCAATTTCTACGTGTTCTTTCCTCACCTGCCCCCACCATATATCATTATGACATATTATAGAGGCTGATGTAGAAAGAGATGGCAACTTTTCTTATTCCAAGGATTATGCTAACCTGGAAAATGGAGGTGAATCCTAGAGGCATGTATTTCTTCAGGTTGATACTGCTTGAGATATCATCTGGATCTTCTTCATTCAGTGAACCCTTTGTATTTGGAGAGGGACACAGAGAGATTGACTTTTCCTTAACCACAAATAGAAAGTATATGTTGAGAAATGTGACTTGCTTCATAAATAAGTGTGACAGGTATTTAATTGCATGAAGAATTCAGAAATGGCACAATTTTATTGCCAAATCTATTCTTTGTTTTACATCTTCTTGTCTGCCATCCATACCTGGGTGCCACCATTTATGCAAGGAATTTGTGCTTTATATTTCTCTCCTTTGGGACATCTTTTAAAATGTAGTTAATACAAATATGGATAAATTGTACAATTTCATCCTGAAACATATAGCATTTTATACCAATTCACACTACAACATTAAAGATATCTGTTAGGAGAGGATTTTGAGTGGACACATTGCATTTTTCTGAATATCTGGAATAAGGATGAGTAATTGGTGAAAGCTTTTAAGGGGAGGGACAGGTGAAAAAAATGAGTTCAAGAATTCTGGAAAAATATATACAACCCATGTGGCTAATGGATGTATGCATGTATGTGTGTGTAGGAGGATATTCATCATAGTGGCAAAAGCACTTAAACAATCGAGTGGGTCAAACAATCAAGTAGGTCAATATTGAAATAGTCTTGAGGCCACACTGCTTTCAGGAGTGTTGGGAGGCTCCTGCTCTACATCAATGGCAATGACTATATATTGTAATGTGGAATTGGAAGGCTACCATTGCGTCTATTTCGAGGTGCACATGTTTCTTTATAATTCAAGCTATTTTACAAAATATCACTGATTTAAAAAATAATCTTTTCTTTATTGATCACCACTTATTTTCTTGTGGCAGCATCTTTTGGAGCTCCTGTGTTCTATAAGGAAGGGCAGTAGCATTCACTGAGTATCTGTCACGTGACAGATACTGTGGTGAGTGTGTCATATCCTCTCATTTACTCCTACAGCAGCCCCGAGAGATCCTCGCCCACTTTGCAGATGAGGAAACAGACACAGTAGACATGCCCCAGGTCACAGAAGCAGTGCCTGATCAAGGCTCTCTGACTCCACCTTGGCCATGCAGGAAGCAGAATTCGATCTCATCTGTCTGAAGCCTATTTTTTTTCAGGCTCTGAGTTTTCAAACCTTCTATATGCCATAAAAACATACACCATTTCTGATTACTAAGACGTAGTGTTCAACTTCCTCTTCCTTACAACCATTATGTAGCTTTGGGTTTCATAGACTTGGGCCATCTTTACCACCACATTTTTTCCCTGGGTGAAGCACTCTATGTATAGACCACATTTTCTGGCCCTTTCTCTCTTAACTTCCTCTGGACCTTCTCTAACTCCACTGTATTTTTTTCTTAAAATTGTATCTACTCGAACTGCAAAAAGCCCCCAAAAGTTTACTGATGCATGGGATAATGAATTTTGTCTAATTTTTTGTACCTGACCTTGATGCCCAGAATACTGCTACCTTTGTGGACTCAGCAGTGATTTCAGCAATTCTGGGGGAAGAACATAAAAGTTTACAGATGACACTCAGCAGCCTCAGGTCTGTCTCAGATCTTAGGTGTTTGAGCATGTATTTCTATAGAGGCCTGTAGGTAAGGAACAATCTGAGCCTTATATGTGACAGTCACATTTGTCCATTTGCTCTCCTACTCCCTTCTCTGCCCCCATCTCCAACCAATCAGCATCCCCCTGAGCACCTTTCAAGCAAGGAAGAAAAAGGGAATAAAAGTAGCAGAAAGGCGCAGCATTCAGACTCAGAAGGGGAGCCCATTGCTCCCATCTTTAACTGCATATTTTTTCTACTAAGTAGATGCAAGTAGGCAGAATGCATATGCAGAAGCTTATTTCACTTTAGATTCCAGTCTTCACAGCTGCTGCCAGGGTCAGTAGAACTTGGCTTTGATGTCTGTACACACCACAAGGCAGCCTGCATAAGATATGAATATTCTCACAGCAGCTTTCAATAAAAGACATAAGCTTAAACTGATCACACCAAAAAAAAGAACCTTGATTTTTTCTTATTCGCTGTACAAAATCTGGGATGACAGAGCCAACATTATATTGTATAATACTTAGTTTGGGAAATCAGAAACCAGCACCAAGGTCCCGCTTTATTTTTTTGCTTTGTTTTGTTAAACATTAAAACTGTTCAATCTTGGTCCTGTACTTTCCTGCCCCTGAGTTTCCATATGCCCCATCTTTCCAATGGGGTAATGACACAGTGTGTGGTTGCTGCGAGGACCGAGTTCTGTCTGTAAAACACCTCTGTTACAGTGAGTACCCCCTTCCCTTCTCTCTCATTCACTGGGGCTGGGGCTGCTGATCTGCATCCTATTGTGCCCTGCACTGATTCCTGACTGCCACGGCTCACAGGCGGGGTTCATTAGTATAGAAAACTGGGCAGGAGGGGGTGGAGGAACCGGGGAAGATCAGACAGAGTAGGGGGCTTGAGACAGGATGACCCACTCTTATTGTATAAGCTAGCATTTTGTAAGAATGGCACACCGTAGAGCCTTTTCTAAAAAACACTGATGCGATTTTTTAATATGACCACAAACCTCACATTTTGCTGTTTTTTTTTAGTACATTTGGATATTAAAGGTAAGTCTGGTCACTTAAAGCCCAGGAACAGGAATGGAGCAGTTAGAACTGGATCTTGACATTTTATTATATCTTTCAGACACTGAACCTTGTAGATACATGCCAGAGTCTAATAAAACTGTGGGAGATGGTCAATCTTATGATATTTTGGGGGCTTTAGTTGGCTTTCCAAGTGGTGAGTCTATAACCTATCTGTCCCCAATAAAAGAGCTGGGAAGTCACATAGTGTTTAGCGTCCTGATGAAGGTGATCCAGCACTGCTGTTTTAAAGGGGACAGGGATATCCTGAAAAACATTATGAATAATCTTTATTTTTGTCATGATATTGATATTGATAGTTTTAGAGGCCAGTAGTTGTATCGGTTACAAGTCAAGTCTAGAGCCACACAGACCTAAGTTTGAAGCCGGATCTCCCACTTACTAGCAGGGTGACTGCAAGCAAAGATTAGACCCTAAGGTTCACATTGCCCCTGGAAACCTCAGCTGTTCATTTTCAGAAGAGAATTGATTAGGGTGACTACGGCAAAGGCTTTTGTGAGTTAAATGAGATAATGCAACTAAAACATGACACCTAATACATAGTAAGTGTTCAAATTGCTATTTTAATTATCATTATTATTTTTCCCAAGGGAACACAATTTACAAGTGTTCACTATCCCTAGAACTTTGATCCCAACTCTGACTCAATGACTTACCGTTGTTAGACTGATGAGAAGCACTGCTGCCTAGCGGTGTAGTTTCTGCCCATCAGGTCTAGAGCTAGGATTCTTTTCAGCAGCTTTCATTAGTGTGCTGATGAGTCTGATAAAGCATGTTCACAGGAAGTATTAATATTTTTGTTTCACATATGTAGGGATTATTTGAACTTAAGTCTTTAGGGTGTTATCACTATGGAGCTTGCCACCTTCCCCCACCGAAAATAACCATAAATAATGTCCTCCAAATTGAATAGGCTATTTTAATAACTATCATGTGGGAGCTTCTGTTAAAACAAAAGGCCACACATAATGTAGTTAAAGTGTGGCTGGTGATTTCAAATTACATCTCTTTTCTCTAATCTATACTGGCTATTCTGCATGTAATTAAAGGTAGTTAATGCATACAAAGTTTTTCATAATTAAGGGGTTTTATGAGGCCTATTCAATAATACAAAATGAAAGTAAACAAGGAGCTTCATTTCTTGGTGCTTAATTTTTCACGGCTGTGCATACTTCTGCGTTGTGCAGGGTGTGGGTAAAAATGGAAGAGTGAACAGCTTCACTCCCCCACACCCAAGCCTCTTACTTCCAGCACCTTCATGCAATTTTTTAACTTCTTAAGAGTAAAAGCGTTCAATGCAATCCCTATCAAAGTACCAATGGCATATTTCACAGATATAGAACAAACACTTCAAAAATTTATGTGGAACTATAAATGACCCCAAATATCAACTGCAATTTTGAGAAAGAAGAGCAAAGCAGGAGGGATCACAATTCCTGATATCAAACTATATTACAAGGCAACTGTAATCAAAACAGCTTGGTACTGGCATAAAAACAGACAGATAGACCAATGGAACAGAATAGAGAGCCCAGAAATAAACCCGAGTCTCTATGGGCAATTAACCTTCGACAAAGGGGGCAGCAGCATAAAATGGAATAAAAATAGCCTCTTCAACAAGTGGTGTTGGGAAATCTGGACGGCTACCTGCAAAAAAATGAAACTCAAGCACCAACTTACACCATACACAAAAATAAATTCAAGGTGGATAAAAGACTTAAATGTAACTCGTGACACCATAAAAGTTCTAGAGGAAAACATCGGTAGGAAAATCTCAGACATTCCACACAGCAACATCTTCAATATGTCCCCTAGAGCTAGGGACATGAAGGAAAGAATAAACAAATGGGACCTTATCAAAATAAAGAGCTTCTGTGTGGCTAAAGAAAATAGTATTAAAATAAAAAGAGAACCAACCGTATGGGAAAACATATTTGCCAATGATACCTCAGACAAGGGTCTGATCTCCAAAATATATAAAGAACTCATATGACTCCACTCCAGGAAGACAAAAAACCCAATTAAAAAATGGGCAAAAGACATGAACAGACACTTCTCGAAAAAGGACATACAGAGGGCCCAGAGTCATATGAAAAGATGCTCAACATCATTAGCTATCAGAGAGATGCAAATTAAAACCACAATGAGATACCACCTCACACCAGTCAGAATGGCCACCATCAACAAAGCAACAGATAACTGTTGGAGGGGATGTGGAGAAAAGGGAACCCTAGTGCACTGTTGGTGGGAATGCAGACTGGTGCAGCCATTGTGGAAAACAGTATGGAACTTCCTCAGAAAAATGAAAATAGAACTGCCTTTCGACCCAGCAATTCCTCTACTGGGATTATACCCTAAGAATCCTGAAAAACCAATTCAAAAGAACCTTTGCACTCCAATGTTCATAGCAGCACAATTCACAATAGCCAAGTGCTGGAAACAACCTAAGTGCCCATCTACAAATGAATGGATCAAGAAACTATGGTACATTTACACAATGGAATTCTACAAAGCAGAAAGGAAGAAGGAGCTTATACTCTTTGCAACAGCATGGATGGAACTGGAGAACATTATGCTAATTGAAGTAAGCCAGGCAGTGAGGGACAAATACCATATGATCTCACCTTTAACTGGATCATAATCAACAAAAGCAGAAAGCAAGCAAAACATAACCAGAGACATTGAAATTAGGAACAGTCTAACAATAGCCATGGGGGAGGGGGGAGGGTACAATGGGGAGAAGTGTTTTCAGGAATCACTGTAGAGGACACATGGACAGAACTAAGGGGGAGGAGGGAGGCTGGGGGGGAAGGAGGGGTTTGAGGGGAAGGGATGAGGTGAAGGGAGAGAATGCAAATAACTGTAATTGAACAACAATAAAGTAATTATTAAAAAAAAAGAGTAAATGCGGTAACTTTGGATATTAAGCATCAGTTCAGCCAGTCCAATTGACCCTATGTTATTCCATGTTCTTATTTAAGGACTAAGAATTTTAGAAAGGGGAGAGGTGGGTATGGAACTCCAGAGTCAACAACCTTTACAAATAAAGATGTTTGCTTTATGATTTTTCCTAGAAGAACCACCAGGCTGTTACTTACAGGACAATAAATATGGTATATCACAGTCTGAGCATTAAATGCTTAGTCTAGGAAACCTTCCTACAGTCTATAAAGCAATACATGATCTTTCAAAGTCTAGGGACACCTAAATGTTTGGTTAGTAAAGACTAATTGCTGATGATGTCTTTTGTGGGTCCTTTTTCAAGTGGCTGACTTTTCCCACCTACTTTCAAGTGACTTATTTCTCCTTCCCTTTAAAGTTATAAAAGAATCCCTCAGGAGAAACATCATATAGCTATCGATACTTCATTACCCCAGTTCACCCCAAACATCTTGTTTTGTTCCTATTGTTTCATCTCAGCGTACAACCATGACATGTGTGTCTTATTCAATTTTTTCTTTCTGATAAAGTTGTCCACTGTCAGGCTTCTTGGTTGTTTCACAACAATGAATATCTTGTCCAGTCCCCTTTTTTTGGTGACACCTCAGTTAGTTGCTTATAGTTGAGCCTTGCTACTCAGTGTGTAATCTGTGGACCAGCAGTATGGACATCACCAGGGGCTTGTTAGAAATGCAGAATCTCAGGCCCTGCCCCAGATTTACTGAATCACGATCTGCATTTGCTAAAAATCCTCAAGTGATTCATGTGCAAATGAAAGTTTGAGCAGTACTGGCTTTAATAATTGTTCTTCCTGGCTAATCATAATAATAATAATATGCATCTAAATCAGAAAGGAAGAAGTAAAACTGTCGCTACTTGCAGATGATGCAGATGGGATGACACTATATACAGAAAACCCTGAAGACTCCAGTCAAAACTGTTATAACTAACAAGCAAATTCAGTAAGTTGCAGGATGTAAATTCAATATAGAGAATCTGTGGTGTTTGTATGCACTCATAACAATATTAGAAAGAGAAATCAAGGAAATGACTCCATTTACAATTGCATCAAAAAATAGCTAAGAATAAATTTATCCAAGGAGTTAAAAGACCTGTACACTGAAAATTATAAGACACTGGTAAAAGAAAATCAAGATACAAATAAATGTAAAGTTATTCTGTGCTCATGGATTGAAGGGATTAATATTGTTTTAATGTCCATACTAATACAACAACCTGTAGATTCAGTGTGATCCATATCAAAATTCCCATGCCATTTTATTTATGGAATTAAAACAAAAAATTCTAAAATTTGTATGGAACCACAAAAGCTTAAGTACCCAAAGCATTGTTGAGAAAGAACAAACCTGGAGATATTATTATTCCCTGATTTCAAACTATACCACAAAGCTATAATAATCAAAAACAGTCTCATATTAATATGAAAACAGACTTATATATCAATTGAATATAATTGAGAACCAGAAATAAATCCACACATATGTGGACAATTTATGACAAATGAATCATGAACATACAATGGGGAAAGAACAGTGTCTTCAGTAGTGGTGTTGGGAAAACTGAACAGCCACATGCAAAAGGATAAAACTAAACCACTCTTATACTTTATACCAAAAAACAAACAAACAAGCCCAACCATCAGAATGGATTGAAGACTTGAATGTAAGACCTGAAACCATAAAATTCCTAGAACAAAACGCAGGTGATAATCTCCTTAACATTGGTTTTAACAATGTTTTGTGGGTTTGATGCAAAAGGCAAGAAAAACAAAGCAAAAATAACCAAATGGGTCTATATTCAACTAAAAAGCTTCTGCACAGTAAAGAAAACAATAATCAAATGAAAAGGCAAGTTACTGAATGGGAAAAGATTTTTTGTAAATCATACATCCAACAAGGGGTTAATATCCAAAATATGTTAAAAACTCATATAACTCAAAAACAAACAACCTAATTAATAAATGGGCAGAGGATCTGAATTTTTTTTTTCAAGGAAGACATATGGATGGCCAACAGTACATGAAAAGATGCTTAGCATCACTAATTATTAGAAAAATGCAAATCAAAACTAAAATTAGGTGTCATCTCACACATGTCAAAATGGCTATTATCAAAAAGACAAGAAACAAGTGATGGAGAAGATGTGGAGAGAAGGGAACCTTCATACACTGTTGATGGAAATGTAAATTGGTGCAGCTGCTATGGAAACAGTATGGAGATTTCTCAAAAAATTAAAAATAGAATAATCACATGATCCAGCTATTCCACTTCTGGGTATTTACCTGAAGAATATGAAAACACTATGTTGAAAAGATATCTGCATCTTCATGTTCATTGCAGCATTATTTACAATAGTCAGGTTATGGACACAACCTAAGTGTCTATCACTGGATAAGTAGATAAATAATGAGAGAGAGAGATATATTATATATGATATATGTATGATATACAGATGTATGATATATTACATATAATATGATCACATTACATATGTTATATATTTATTACGTTATATTTATTAATAACATGTTATGATTATATGTTATATATATTATAATATATCAGGCTGACTTGATGTTATTATAATATATAATATAATATAATGTATCATATGTTATATATCATATATATTATTCAGCCAATAAAAAAGAATTAAATCTTGACATTTGCAACAACATGGATGGACCTCCGGGGCATTATGACAAATATTGTAAGATCTCAGTTATATGTGGAATCTAAAAACAAAAACAAAAACAAAAACCAAACTCATAGAAACAGAGAATAAATTGGTATTAGTCAGAGGTGGGGGTTTCGGGGTGGGCAAAATAAGTGAAGAGGTCAATTATGTGCTAAAGGATGGTAACTAGACTTTTAGTAGTAATCACTTTGTAGTGTATATAGATATCAAATCATAAAGTTGTAAACCTGAAAGTTATATGTTATATACTAATTTTACCCTTGATTAAACATTTTTTAAAGCCCCAAAACACAAAGACACAAGGAAATTTATGGAGGTGACGGATCTGTTTATTACCCTGATTGCGCTGATGGTATCATGGGTGTATGCTTATGCCCAAACTGATCACATTGTATATACATTACATATATGCAGTTTTTCTATATCAGTTACACTTCAGTAAGGCTGTAAAAAATAAAAAAAATAGAAGAGAAACAAAAAGAATTGTTTTTCTTTTATGTACTTTCTTTGCTCCTCGGATATACAGATAAGCATTTTTCTGTTGTGACTTCCTGTATTACTTGGATCCCAAATCCTCAACTAAAATTATGTATGTACTTTCCTGCCTCTGTTCTCAAAACTCCTTTGTTGACTCTTGTGTTAATTCTACCTATGTAGATTCTATGCTTTGTTCTTACACTATAGAGCATTTGGTAGTTTTCAAAGTTCTTTCACATAGATTTTATTTGATAGCATATGACCCTATAAGGTAACAAGGTA